>JASDQU010240880.1:76488-118226 GCA_032191745.1 Picea mariana
TCAATGAAATGGTGCTAATGTGTTATTGTCAAGGAGTGAGTCCTTAAAACAATCTAAGCAGCATAACATTACATGAAATTCCTTGAGAAAATGATGTTTCTTCATGGATTTTTATAGCATGGCATTGGGTGATTATGTAACTCCTTTGAGGTGTGAAAAGGGGCTCTTTAGGGCTTAATTAGGTCTTTGACCAGCCTACCATGCAGATTCAGCTCAGATTTGATGGTCAAATTAGGTTTGGAGTTGGTCCATAAGTGGTTGGGAGGCCGACCAATTCAATAAATGCGTTTTTTAGCAGGTGCGTGGGTTTTTTCGCTAATATTCGCGCATTGTGCGTGCATGCACGCATTGTACATTCCTGTTCCGTGCATATGCGCGCGCACCCATCTTCTGTAGAGAGCCCTTCAATTTTTGGTTACTTTGTATAGTTTTTTACCCTTTTGCAATGCTGTGAAATTAATCCAGTGCCATGAATGACTTCATTCCTGTTTTGACGATGCTGAGTTCTTGTCGCCATGTGCGGATGAAATTTCAGTGATAACACTGAGGATCGAAAGATCCTCAGGATTGATTTACTATTATAAAATTTCAATATAGAAAATGCATTATCTTCAAACTGCTTTGCGCCTAAAAAGTCTTCAATCTTCAATAGCTTTCACATAGCGAAAATCTCTTTGGTTATCTTTGACAGTTATTTATCTAATTCTGCAACAAAATCGAACCATTCCAATCGTAAATTAGAATCTACTTAATAAAACTTTAATAACAATCCTAAGAGACATATTAATCATATTCTTTCCTATCTATCCCTAACTATCTAAAGAATCAATCAAAATCATATCATGAACTGTGGGAAAAAGGAAGATATTTGTACCTTTTTTTGTAACCCAACATACCCCCTAGCTTACCTTCTCTCATGTCCTCATGCAAGCTAGAGTCTTTCATGTAAACCAGTTTTACTGTAGGGAGGAAAAGTTGGTTCACCAGGTCTTCTGAAACCATGGTTTCTTTTGATTTCGTCAAAAGCAGTGTCCTGTCTCTTTTTATTAATTTGAAAATCCTTCTGGTAAACTTCTGGAGGAAACCGGAGGAGAGGGGGGTTATACCTGCATCCCATCCAAGAAGGTCCTTCCTCTTGGAGTAGTCTAGCATATCTTTCTACTTTGAAGATTGCTGCAAAGAAATTTCTATATCCAAAGGGCTCTCTACTTTTAACCTCATTAGAGGATACATCCCATCTTAGCTTGGAAGAAACAAGAGCTTCTTCCTTGAATTCTCCAAAAATATGTGATACCTGAGCGGATGACATTTAAATGGATAGGAGCCAATGAGTCCACAACCCCTGCCCTTTTCATGAAGGCATTCTATCGCATGATGGCTGGGAAGGATTTTGGAGGCTCTCCTCTAATCCAAAGATCTAAACCATTTTCCCTATTTATGAACATTTTGTGAGCCTTACCCCATCTAACCTGGTTCCTAGTAAAGTACAGGAATGCTTGGAATTGTATGTCCCCTATGAAGAGGCCAGGGTTGTCTCCTCTAACTTAATCCAAAATGAGATTATGGAAATATAATTCACACAGAAGGTATTGTACCTTCTCTTCCTGATCTCTGAAACATGAAATAAATTCTAGAACAGTGGAAAATGAAATGGGTTTACTTGCTCTAATGGCATTCACTGTCAACAATAGATACTGTTCCAACAAGAATAAAACATAATTAGTGGCAGGGGCCCTACAATTGATGGAATTAGAGTATACATCACAGATGTGTTTGATTTTCTCCAAAGCTTCTTCCAATTGGGTTTGCACCTTTTTGGTCTTCTCTTGGGCTCTGGTATGCGCAGCATAAGTTTCACCTTCTGTTGTTGTCATATCCTTCAATTCTTTAACAACCCTTTGATATTCAGTCCTAGTTACCATTTCATGTTGGTGTTGGACCAATGCTTGTTGTGCTTATGTAATTTCTACTTTTAGTCTATCGATGATGACACTTTGTGCTTGAGATTGAGATTCTTGGTATTCTTCCATAGCACTCATCTCTTCCCTGGATTGAATCAATGCTTGTTGGGATTGTCCCAATTCTTCTTTTAGCTCATGAATGATGGCACCCTGTGCCCGATATTGGGATGCTTGATATTCATTCATTTCTTCTCTAGAGCGAATTAATGCTTGCTGGGTCTGTGCAAGCTTTGCTTCCAGCCTATTCATGATAGTACTCTGTTCTTGAAACTGCTCTATTATCATCAGTAATTCGCCTCTGTTTTGATTCAAGGTTTGCTGAGACTACAATATTTCTTCTTCTAGTCTCCTAATAGTAGCATTTTGCTCAAAACGTTGAGTTGTTTCCTCTAAAATCAAAGTGTTTGTCTGTATCTTAGTATCAACCATCTCTTTTGTTTCTACAGGAATTACATCTTCATCTTGGGCTGTTGCTTCCTCTACTATTAATTCCTCGGGGTCAATCTGTATTCCTACAAAATTTGTACTAACTGCTTGCTTAGGAAGAGGGTTTCTTTCTTGCACTCTGACCCTTTTGTTTTTCTTTCTTATGTGGGTTTTTTCTGCTAGTTCTAATTGTTTTCTCAATTCTTTGATAATCCCCTTGAGTCTTCCCACCTTCTGTTTTAATGCTTCATCCCTTTTAGCCTTTTTCTTCAGCAATTTATTTTCTTTCTTTAATTTCCTAATTTGTTTCTAGCTTTTGACTGATTTTTGTTTGTGAGGGACCTCAGGGTCTTCTTCATTCTGGCCAGTAGAGGGTTGTCCCTCTGTTCCTTCCAAGTGCTATGTCTGTTCAAGGGGGTTTCTTTCTTCAAAAATAAATTCCTCCTATGCTGTGTCATCTGGAAAGGACATTTCAGTGTCAGGAAAGTCTTCAACAAGTTTTGACAAGGAGCCTGGTTCTAGGTCTTTTTCCAGGTTATTTTTACCTTTGTCAGTTGAGGTTCCTAAGTTCCCCAAAACCTGAGCCATTTCTATCTCATAACTCTTAAAAAAGTGTTTTGTCAGGTTCTTTGATGCAAGTTGGGTGTCTCCCTGATTATCCTTTTGTGCTGTCTTCTCTGCTTGTTCAGTGTCTTGAACATTTTCCTGTAAAGGTTGTTCCATGACATTATGAAGTTCTTCAGGGTGCTCTGTTGCATCTTGAACTGCTTCAGCTGTTTCATGAGTTTGTTTTCTTCTCTTCCTTGTCCTAGGGGGGGATCTAAGAGAAACCATTGTTCTCTTCTTTCTTTTTGTTACTGCCTATGTCTGTGAGGTCTAGGCCTCAGTAATTTGAGCAGGTTCTACTTCAATTTCGGTTTGAGGTGGTGGAATTTCTCTTTGGGTGGTGGTCACCTGCTCCAGTTGTGGAGGTCTATTGGCCTCAATGATTTGAACAAGTTATTCTTCAACTTCAATCTAAGGTGGTAAAATTTCTCTTTGGGTGGTGGTGGTCTGCTCCAGTTGTGGAGGTCTATTGGCCTCAATCAAATTCTCCCCAGTCAACTGAGTTTGACTCAGTGCTTTATCCACTATTAGTTTTACTAATCTGTGGTGGCTAATGACAGTAACAGGATCCTTGGACTTTTTTGTCCTCAAGGAAAATTCATGTAGTATGGTATGCAGGAAGAAAGGTAAATTAAGTACTAACTGCTGCTTCAAGGCTGCCAACAGTTTGATATGGCGTGGTCGAATTACATTGTATCGTCCATCGTAGGTGATGTAGCGCTAAACTATCCCTGCCAATTCCTTCCATGGTTCACTGAGGGTGCTGGGATTAAGTCCCTTTCCCTTTTTATCCAATTCTTCCCCTAGTTATGTGAAATATTCCACGACTTCCCTTAGATTTATGTATTTCCCTGTCCATTGAATGCCTGTGTTAGGGAGGTCTGTGACTTCTTCTACGATTTTCAGAGTAAGAGAAATTTGTATGCCTTGCACCGTAGAGGTTTCTCCTTGCAGGTTTTGAAAGAATTCGAGCGTGATGTTTGTGTCATAACCTTGCAAGCGGTTGAAGTACTTGGTCCACCCTAGGCAATGTAGGATTTCTCTTGCATGTTTTGTAATCTGGAGTAATGTCGGCTCTTTTCGCACACTTCTGCCACCCATATTTCTGTGAGAAAGAAAAAACGACTATTTTTCCTGTTTTACAAATTCGGTTAGACTAGCTTTGAAGAAGCAGATGCCAGAAATGGAAAATGTCAGTAACAATGAATGTATAAAGATGTGGGTTTTGTATTTATTTCAATCATTATAGCTAGTCAGGAAGTGTGCCGAGCATCCCCCCCATTAATGTAGAGGTCGTCCTTGACCGTCAGTGTAGGCGAAAGCAATGAGTGCAATTATTTTAGGTGAGAGCTAATGATTGCATTGCCGCTGCCAATAGGGCTAATCATATATAAGTTTCAAAAATACACATGCAACCAAATATTATTTAAATGATAGTCGTTTGGTGTGTGGAATTTGTAAAGTTATTACACCTATGTGCAAAAAAAAATGATTTATGGAGAAATCAATCAAAAATAAATTAAATCTGTTCATTTTTTTTAATAGTCCACATAACATAATATTGTTACTTTTCTCGGTGACTGAGTATAACTGATATGATAGCCTCATTATTTGAGTAAAGGAGATCTAGAGACACGCAAAATCTTGGTATTTTGGAATAATCTTCCATACCACAGGCAGAGCCGCTACTACCCACAGGCATCCATAGCCTTGGTAGGGTTTCCTTTTAACCCTTAGATGAGCCTTTATCCTTGATACACATGCGAATCATTTTTTTTTCAAAAATACCATTATCCTGGTTTGGTAGCCAGATGATGATAATGCCACTCACTAGATTGTAACTTAAGTGAACAAGCCAACTCGTGATGAGACCTCTTGTCCTTTGACAAAAGAAAATGTCAAAGGCCATTACCCCGGTGTGGTAGCCATAGTGGGAATGTCACTTACATTAGTATCCTATGATCATGGTAGGTTGGTTCGTGATGAGACCCCCCGTTCTTTATGAAAAAGGTTTTTTTTTTTGTATATCTTTATTTATTTGTCTCTTTTCTTAATAGATATTTGAATTGTCTTTTCCCAAAAAGACCATTATCCTGGTTTGGTGGCCAGATGATGATAATGCCACTCACTAGATTATAACTTAAGTGTACAAGCTAGCTCCTGATGAGACCTCTTGTCCTTTGACAAAATAAAATGTCAAAGGCCATTTCCCTGGTGTGGTGGCCATAATGGGAATGTCACTTAGGTTAGTATCCTATGATCGTGGTAGGTTGTCTCGTGAAGAGACCTCTTGTTCTTTATGGGAAAATTTTATTTTATATATATATATATATATATATATATTAAAGGAGGCTCATCTACTCCTTAAGAGTAAGGGATGGTATAAGGAAGTGTAAAGATGCCAAGTAAAAGTGTGTTGAAGACTCCTTATAATATAGAGGCAAAATATCATTCAGGTATATTTGTATATATAAGGGAAAGAAACAGCTTATGGTGGTGATTGATTATGAACAAGGTTTAAGATATTTCAGGGAGATTATTCCATGAATTTTTTTTTTTGTTAAGGTGTGAGGGACCATCCACAAAATAATGACAAATCGTTGCAATGACGATTAGAAACAGTGCTGGTGAAAATTAATTGATGAAATCCGCACTTTCAGAGGAATGGCTAGCATTTGAATGGTAAAGAAGGGAAATTCAATTGCGTGAAAAGGAACAATAGTTGTTCTGTTTAGAAAGGGAACAACAGGTGTGCAAAAAGGGAAAAACAATTGTTCTATTAAAAAAAGGAACAACAGGTGCGCGAAAAGGGAACAACAGTTGTTCCGTTCAAAAAAAGAACAAAAGTTGCGCAAGAAGGAACAATAGTTGTTCCATTAAAAAAAAAAGGAACAATAGGCACGTGAGAAGGAACAGTAGGTGCGCGAGAAGGAACAACAGTTGTTCCATTCAAAAAAAGGAACAACAGGCGTGCAAGAAGGAACAACAGTTGTGCAAAAAGGAACAACAGTTATTCCGTTTTAAAAAGGAAACAACAGGCATGCGAGAAAGGGAACAACAATTATTCCATTCAAAAAGGAAACAACAGGCGCGTGAGAAAGGGAACAACAGTTGTTCCATTGAAATAGGAACAACATCATCATGAACATGTAAAAGACAAAGTCTGTATGATAAAACAAAACGGGAGTATGGAATAGAAGAAGGTGCTAATTGTAGTTATCTGTCTTGATTCTTGTGTCCTAGATGACTTTTTTATAAAACAAAAAAACTAACCACTCAGTTGAAAAACTATGTACAATATGTAAAATATAAAAAAAATACATCATTCATGGAGTTGGGGTGGTTGGGTTACCTTCCCAGCCATCCAAAATTTGCACCGTAGGGTCTTTACTTACTTCTTGATAGAAAGAATATTTTGAAGGTGGTTGATGGTAAAGTTGCAGCTGGTGTCCATTGACCAGAAAGGGTGATCCAGACCCATTGATGGTGCTCAAAGTAACCGTGCCATTATCATGGACTTCATTAATTTCATACGGCTCTAGCCATCGTGTCTATGATTTCCTAGGAAAGTCCTGAAATCTGGAATCATAGAGGAGCACCTAGTCGCCTTTCTTGAATGATTTCTTCTTAACATGATTGTCATGCCAAGTTTCTCTCTGTCACTAGATAACAGTTGTGCGCTCCACAACAGAGAAGCATGCTTCATCCAATTCGTTGAGTTGTTGAAGGCATCGTTTATGTGCTTCTGTAAGATTTAGTCCAATTTCCTGGGCCATTCTTAGGGTCTTGATCTCGAATTCTATTGGGAAGATAGGTTCTTTACCATAGACTAGATGGTAAGGAGATTAGCCAGTGGTGTTACGCCAGGTTGTATGATAAGCCCATAAGGCATTTGGGAGATCAGTAGCCCAATTCTGTCGGTTTGTTGAGACAGTCTTCGTAAGAATTTCCTCTAGGACCTTATTGGTGTTTTCTACTTGCCCGTTTGCTTGTGGGTGGTATGGAGAGGTAGCTATGTGCTTGATGTGACAGTTGTGTAGGGTGGTGGTGATTCTATGACCTGTAAATTGTGACCCTCCATCAGAAATTATTTCTCTAGGTAGTCCATACCGTACAAACAGTTTGAAAAGGAATTTGATGACTACTTCTTCTGTTGCATTTGGTAAAGCTTCCGTCTCTACCCATTTGGTCATGTAGTCCATTGCAATGAGAATACAGGCCTTTTGATTTGACTTTGGATTAAAGGGGAAAACGAAGTCTAGTGCCCATATTTCAAATGGTTCTACAACTAGTTGTGTTTTCAAGGGCATTTCATCAGCCTGACCTGGTTTCCCCATTCGTTGACAGCTGTCGCATGTCTGGACATATTTCTTGGCATCTCTAAATATTGAGGGCCAGTAATAGCCCATCTGTAAGATTTTGTGTCCAATCCTGCGATCTACAAAATGCCCCCCACAGGGCTCGTCATGTCCTTCTTTCAGTATATCATAGATTTCATCCTCTTGTATGCATCGTCGGATCTGAAGATCAGCTCCTATGTGGAAAAGATATCCAATGATCCAAGTTAATCGTGCACTACGCTAGATGATCAGTCATCTTTACTTTGATGATAAATGTGTCGGTAATCTTCCCACTGCTAGATAGTTTTCTACATCAGCGTACCAAGGTGGTTTTGTGTCGACAACAGATAGATGCTCATCCAGAAATTGATCCTCAGTTGTTAATGAGTCGTTTGTTTTTGGGAATCGGAACAGGAAGTCTACAACAAGATTTTCTCTCCCAAGTCGATATTTGATGGTGATATCAAATTCCTGCAATAATAAAAACCATTGAGTGACCCGTCCATTAGTAATTGGTTTATTAGCTAGATATCTAATGGTAGAATGATCAATATACAGGATAACTGAATAGCCTATTATATAATGATGAAATTTATTGATGGCATGTATAACAACTAAGAACTCTTTCTCTGTTACTGTATAATTAAGTTCAGCTGGAGTTAGATTCTTGCTAATGAAATAAATGGCGTAGGGTTTCTTTTCTTCTTCCTATCCCATAATAGCGCCTATGGCAATGTTTGAGGCGTCGGTGGAAATTTGAAATGGTATTTTCCAATTAGGTCCCCTCAACACTGGCACTGTTGAGATCAGTTTCTTGAGTCTTGCAGAAGCCACATCGCATTTGTCAGACCATTGAAATTCTACATTACCTGTCAAAGCATGTAAAGGCGCAGGGGTTTTTGAAAAAATTGGCATAAATTTGCGATAGTATCCTGAAGCACCAAGGAAACTACATACCTCAGTTTGTGTGTGTGGAGTAGGTAGATTAAGAATTAAATCAATTTTTGTTGGGTCTACTCTAATTCCATCTGCAAAAATGTAATTCCCTAATACAACACCTTATGTCATCATCATGTGACATTTTTCGTGGCTTAAACATAACCTGGTAGCAATGCATCGTTCCAATACCTTATCTAGATTATTCAAGGCTTGATTGAAGTCGTCGTCGTACATGGTGAAATCATCCATGTAGACTTCGAGCCCTTCGCTAATCATCTCATTGAATATGCTCATAATGGCCCTTTGGAATGTAGCTGGAGCGTTACAAAGTCCAAAGGGAAATACTTTGTATGCAAAGGTACCCTAGGGACATGTGAATGCCATTTTATCCTGATCTTTTGGGGTAATCTGGATCTGATTATAGCCGCTGAAACTGTCTAGGAAAGAGAAGAATTTATTCCCTACCAAGGTATCTAGGACCTGATCGATGAAAGGTAATGGAAAATGATCTTTTTGAGTAGCTTTGTTTAGTTCCCTGTAATCAACGTAGATTCACCACTTCCTGTTTTTCTTTGGGACGATGACTAATGGGGAAACCCATCGACTATCTGAGATAGGGTATATAAAATCTACGTCCAACAGATTTTGTAGCTCTTCTTTAACAATATCTCTGAGGTGGGGGTTCAGTCTTCTTTGCGGTTGTCGGATAGGTCGGACGTCTTTCTCAATATAAATGTGGTGTGTGTAGAGTTGTGGATCAATACCTTTCATATCAGAGTACTCCCAAGCAAAATCTTGTTGGTATTTAGAGAGAGTTTGGATTAGCTTTTGTTGTTGTTTCTCTTCTAGGTTGGCATTAATGTTCAGAGACTTCCCTAGTGTGATCTCAATGGATTTTCTTTTTTGAACAGCGGTAGTCGGAATTTGTTGTTCCATTAAATCTTCCAGTGGGTCTCCCTATGCTTCACAGTCTAGAACAGCTTGGAGCATCTGGCATGTTGGTTTACTTGCAGCAATTGGGTTGTTAATAAACCCACTAATTACATCATCCTCTAGCTGATTCTTGTGCTTGAGAGCTTCTTCCATCATGAGTGGGGCACGCAGATCCTTCTCAGAATATCGTGGTGGTAGCAATTGTGGGTGTACAATCATTGGAATAGGTTTGGCTAGAGGATATAAGATGAGATTCCTTGTAACCCCTCCTCTGGAAATTGTCATTGTACCCGATCAACAGCCTATGTACGCATCAGCTATCGCGAGTCATGGTCTGCCCAATATCAATGGATTCCCTTCAAGTCCACTTTTTGGGTTGATGATGAGAAAATATGTGGGATATTCCCAAGAATCAACTGAAATGGATATATCATGTAGTGTGACGAGTGGTTTGACCATTGATCAATTGGCCAATTGCAACATAATCGGGGTTGGGTCAAAAGAGTGAAGACCCAGGGCATTGCAGGTTTCCATAGTTAGAATATTGATGGTCGCCCCCAAATCAACTAGGGTATTTAGAAAGGAACGAACCTGAATTTGCACTGTTACTATGGGGTTCCCCGGATCTGCATATTTAACTGGTGTTTCTCTACCTAAAATTAGATCAGATAAGGCTCCCACAACATGAACTGTTGATGATGAATTTTTGATTTTTCTGAAAGGATTCCTCCCACATAGCTCCTTGATTATCTTTGCGTAGATCGATATGTCTTGCAGGGCTTGCAGGAGTGGAATTTTGATGTATAAATTCTTGAGTTCCCCTACAATGTCAAATTCAGGGTATATGGTGGGTTTCTCTATCATCATTCTTTCGGGCAATGGAGGGGAGGGAATTACATCCTTATCAGAGTCTTGTGATTCGACTGTGTTCATCCCTTGCTTGATTTCTTCTGTTATTACCACAGTCGAGGGTGTTATTGCTGGTTGTTTTTCATTCCCTTGTTCTTGGGGAACATCATTTTGTTCGGGAGAGATGATGCACCCCGATATTAACTGAAGTTCATTGCACCCTACTGAATTGATTTCCCCTTCTCCACTTTCCATAATCTAGACGAGCTGAGCTGGTTTGTTATTGGGATTCGGGTTTGGTTGGGCAGGTAATTGAGGGCACAATTGTGATTGGGGCAATGGGAGTGGAGTTTGTAATGGAGGTTGGGTTTGAGAGGTCATCCCCATAGGTTGGTTATTCATCCCCATGGGGTGCTACCAGTTCTGGTTCCAATTTGGGTTTTGGGTAGTTGAGTTAGGCCATTGTGGAGGGTAGGTATTATTCAAAGTTTTCCAGGATGAAGTGGTGTATTGTGAATTTGGCCAATTAGAACTTGTATTTTGTTGATTTTTCCAGTTGGGGTTTGTGGCAGACTGGTTTGGCTAGGTAGGAATTGCAGGTGGGTACTGCTGGGGCTGTCAGTTCTGATTAGTAAATGGCTGACCCTGCCATGTGCTGCCAAAATTCTGCTCTTGATTATACTGTCCAGGATTCTGCTGTTGATTGTACTGTCCAGGAAAGAAAGAGGAAGGGTCCTGAAATGTATTTTGAGGTTGTGACTTCCACTGACGGTGTTGAGCCATTAGATATAATGGTTTTGTTTCCTCTTCTGCTTCTTTGAATACAAATTTCAATCTAGGAAGTGATGGGCATTACTCTATGTCGTGATCCTTGGTGCAAATAGCGCAAACCTGAACTATATCCAAGGGGCATTCCCTTGGACCATGTTTCTTCCTGCACTTGTGGAAAAATATAGCCAAGGTCTGCTCTGCCTCTACCTTTTTTTGTTTGGCCTGCAATACATCCAATTGTGTAGTCAGAGTGCTCAAAATATCTATTTTAAAGTTTTCTAGGAGATTACTGACTTCAACTCGCATAACACCCCCGCTGGAGATATTGTTATTTCTTGTGAGGGACGTCCACATTTCTGACCTAGTCCATGTAATTCCTCATGAGCACCTGATACACAATAGAACAATATCTTCATAAGTTTCCTTATAAATGTCACATTTCCCCATTAAATTCAATGTTTCTACCCATTCATCTCTCATGCCTTTGATCCAAGTTGCTTTGAGTACTTCACCTGGTAATGTACCATAGGGTGATCTTTGCAAATTATACTGAAATCTTTCGACATATTCTTCTAATGATTCATTTTCTTTCGCAGTCATTTGAAATATTTCGTCTTTTAAGTCTCTGGTTTCGTAATAATCTTGATATTTTAACAAGAAGGTTTGTTTCATCTGGTCCCATGAATTGATGGTTCCACCTCCCAATCCCATGAACCAGCACAGGGTTGCTCCCTTCAAGGTAGACAGAAATAGTTTTAATTTTTGGGGTTCAGAGGTGTAGTCATACCCTCTACATAGGACATCAAATTCGAATAGGAATGCATCTGGGTCTTCTGAAATTAGTCCATGGAAGGTTGGCAGGTTTTGTAAGGGGATTGCTTTCATGGGGGCATTGGCAATTGGATCAAATATTGGATACTATAGCATGGAGGTATGGGGTGGTTGTTGATTTTCTTGTGCCATTTGATATAATATGTGCCAAAAAATTTCAGGAGGTTCTTGATCCGGGTATTCTATTTGAAATTGTTGATTATTTGGTCTTTCAAGGAATTTGACTACACTCCCTTTATCTAGGATTTTGGATGTGCCTTCTTCTTTCGTAGGAGACTCAGGATCATGTGGTGGTGGTGGTGGGTATTCCTTGGCGACCCCGCTAGTTTCTCCTATTCCCTCCTCCAGATTATTAGATCTTCCCTCTTCTAAGGGGTTGAGTGGTGGGGGATCTGTATTCTGAAAGATCTGCTTAGTCCCTTCAGTTTTGCTATGAATCTAAGTGTGGGCCATAGTTGGTGAAACTACTGCCTGAGGGATTTGGGTGGGTCCTTTCCTAGGTCCAACTGAAGCTTGAGATTCACCCCTTTTGATGATTTCATCTATGAAAGTGCTTCTTCCAAGGATCATCGAGCCCTGGGTTTTGGTAATTTTTGGTGAGGGTTTTTCAAGATCCTTTTTTCTAGTCATACACACTTCATGCAACAACAAAATAAATTTCAACAAAAGAAAGCACCTACGAAGCCTCTTAAGTGTCAACTAGAGGTAAGTGTTGGCATAAACATTTTACTTATTACCTGCGTAGGTTCTTACTTTTCGTCTTCAATACCTGGTCCTCTAGAGACACAACTTATGCTACCTTTGACATTCTCCCTGAAAATGGTGCCAAAATGTTGGGCTCTAAAGATGTCTTAAAACCAACCTCATTTTAACATTAATTTATCAACCTGGAGATTCGTCTTTTATCTCAAGAATATCAGCAAAGCCTATGCAGGTAGCCTAAAATCATGTAGCTAAACCAAATCTAAGTTCATCAACAATCAAGTTCCTTAAACGTTCACCAAAGATTCTAAGAACTAAATGGAATTGAAATTTGATTACTAAGATGCTGTGAAATGGAAAGGAACTAATTAATCTATTAAATTCACTTAACTAGAAAACAGTAATTGAATCTAACTAAGGACTTGCAAAATTAACTATCAATTCTGAATTCTGATTAGTGGAAAGGAAATAACAAATTACTCTATCTACGGAAAGAAACAACAATTATAATCTAATTGGAAAGGACAGCTAATGTAACTTTGCCGAAAGGAACAACTATTGTAACTTTAACCGAAAGGAACAACTATTGTAACTTTAATCGAAAGGAACAACAATCGTAAGTATAAGGAAAAGGAACAGTGCAGATGAAAATGTGAGGAACTATCAAGGCAATTACTTTAGAAATGGGAATCATAACAACAATCATTAATAACTAATTGAAATGTCTGTCTTATATACGCAAACAATCATAAAATCATTAACACACTTATGCATTTATCCTTGTCTATTATAAAAGAGATCTGAATCACAAAATGGAAATCAAACTTCGAACTGATACAATTACAGAACGGGATAGTAGCTCCTTTAGACTAGGCCCTCGGTCTTCAGAAGTACTTCTATGAGAAACTCAGAGCATAGAAATGATAAAAACACTCAGAAATTTCATTGATTCCATGGATGGTAAAACATTTACAAAAACTGCTTGCGCAGAACAATTCTGAATCTAATTACTTGAATGCGTTTTTTTCTTCTGTTTTTCTAGATCTATTATCCTCTTATATATTACAATAGTTTGGGTAAATCAAGCTATCCTGAGGATCGAAATATCCTCAAGATTTATTTACTATTATAAAACTACAATATAGAAAATGCATTATCTTCAAACTGCTTTGCGCCTAAAAAGTCTTCAATCTCCAATAGCTTGCGCATAGCGAAAATCTCTTTGGTTATCTTTGACAGTTATTTATCCAATTCTGCAACAAAATCAAACTATTCCAATCATAAATTAGAATCTATTTAATAAAACTTTAATAACAACCCTAAGATACATATTAATCATATTCTTTCCTATCTATCCCTAACTATCTAAAGAATCAATCAAAATCATATCATGAACTGTGGGAAAAAGGAAGATATTTGTACCTTTTTCGTAACCCAACAGGGGTCATGCGGAGGAATGACTCAATGTTGTGTGTGAGCTATAATTAATAAGTGTGAAACACTGCATTTGACTGGCATTGCTTCGCCATGTTGCTTGAATACAAAAAGGTGGTGAACCTCCCAGCCAGTGGTTCTGATGGCTCGAATTCCAGGAATGTCGCTCCCTCCGACATCTCCCAAGAGAAAAACACAATGAGGATCAATAACCAACTAAATTGGAACTCATAGCCTTGGTCCTGTGCTTCATGACAGTCCTTCTCCAAATCGTTGATAAGGTAGATCGCCCAGTTCATCTGCATGTCTTCAACACACTTCCCTGTGAGGTCGACGACAAACCCTGTGACTTGCGTTGGTCTGTTGTTCCTGAGAATCTTACCAAAGATCAACTGACAAGCTAGGTGAACTGCGCCATATTTGGATGGAGGATACCTTCTAGCCTCGCTTTCTCTTCTCCACATCACCATAGGTTTCCTTTATATGCTATGCCAGGGTGCGATTTTCAGCCTTCCCTAGATAGAAATGGTGAGGGTCTAGTCCTTGCACGCTTAGTCCAATGATCATGTGGATCAGTGACAGATCCACAGCTACACGCCTTTCTAGCCAGAGATAACCTCCATGGTAGCATGATAGGAGGAGTTTAACACACACATTAACCTCCTGATGCCTGTCGAAGTGGGGTATTTTCATCACATTAAGGATGGTGGAACTCGCGATCTCCTTAATTTATGGCTAAGGAACTATATTCAGCTTCTTCCTAGTTGTCTTTTTCAAATAGCGATGTGGTTTTAGCATTGCATAATTATTTCTATCTCCTAGGTTAAAGTCATTGATCTTAAGATCAGGGATTAGTCCTAGTTGTGGTCTGACTGCGCATATCCCCTTCGGGAGATACACAGTGATGAGTGTGTACTCAAAATCTCTTGGGACGCTATCACGACTAACTGTGCCAGCCATAGGCGGGATGTAGTCATACAATAATGACAATATGAGCTTCACGTCCACCAGGTCGTCGCGGTTCTTGCTTCTTTTCTCTGTCACAGTTTGGGATGGCCCATATTGACGTCTAGTCAATGGGGATGCTTGCAATCCTCTCATCGATGAGGCCTGTACTCCTATGGACATGACCTTCTTAGCCATAAGGTCTATCAAAATCTCTTCTATGTATTTCTCTACTGCACTAAGGTCACTTGACATGCACGCTTGTAAACAAATATCTCGGGTAGGCGATTGGACACTCAAGGTAAGCAAAACGGGTGACGAGGTCTCAAAAGAACAACATGATAGCAATCAGTTCCTTGTTAGCTTGAATATCTCAGGTTTCAAAAGTGTTCTCAGTAAGGCATTCGATGGATTAAATAAAAAATTGTCATAACGGTCTCCTCGAATGGGCAGGAATATCTCAATCAATACGATTCCATCCATTGTGGCGTGGTCCCAATGGTGGTATTTTTGGAAATAGCTGCATTTATAGCCATTCTGTAGCATCATTTTAACGATCATGATTCCTCCAACAGTCACATAGCCTCCCCAAGTTGAATTTCCCTTCTGTGTTGTTCTGCTATTTCGGCGAGGTTCAAGTTCTGCAAGCCTGCCTTCTGCGAAGTCTTTTCTGGAACCTCCTGCAATTTTCTAACTTTTCTTTTTGGCCTTCTTTCCTGTGATCTGATTCTCTAGATTCCTCTTTCCATTCTTGTTCTTATCTTCTCTTATCATATTAAATTTGCATTCAGAGGGTATTTCACAATTTGAGGGTAATACTTATTCTCTTACTATTTTTGGGGTAGGTGCTCTTCTCTCCTGCATGGATAGGTTATGTGAGCCTCATGTTCTTTCAACCAAGACAACTAATTCTTTGTCCCTCAATTGCTTCGATTCGTCCTCTTGTTCTTCTCTTAGTCGTTCTATTTTCTTGGATATGAAGTCCCTTAATTCTTTCTTTTTCTGTTCTATGTCTTCCTCTTTTTTTTTCCTTCAGATTCGATCTTTCTCAATCCAGGGCTTTCCTAACATAAGTGAAAAAGGAGTGTTATTCTCAACAAACTTAAGGATTTCAAATTATTCTTTAGTTGATGCTCCATGGGATGTCATAGGTACATGAGTAAGTCTTCCACATAGGGTTATAATCTTTCCTTTAAACAATCCTATCCTTCCCATTGAAGGAATCATAATAGGCTTTGCCAAAATATCCCAAGTGCTTTCTTTCATAATATTCACCTGTGTTTCCTCATCCAGAACACAATCTATGTCGAAGTCTCCTATTCTTGTTTTTATGCACTTCTTTTCTTTTGATATCTCTGATAAATGATGTCTCTGTGATCATTCAATGTTTCTTTTAGCTATAATAACATAGTCTCTGATTCTTTCTGATTCTCCAACATATCCTTGGTTTCTTGACATTAGTCTCTGATTCTTTCTGATTCTCTAACATATCCTTGGTTTCTTGACCTTCTTCATCGTTTTCTTGTCTCAAGTTCATATTTTCAACTCTAGCAATCATTCTAGGTAAATCAAAAACCTCATGTCCAATAGCCTTACAATAAAGGCAAGTAGGACCTACACTGGGCCATTCCTTAGAAAGATGTCTCGGTCTTCTGCAGTTATAACACAGTGTCAATCCTCTCTTTCTCTTAAATGATCCCCAACCTTTTCTGTACTATGCACTGGGATCACAGTGATGGATCTGCAATCTGCAAAAATTCTTTCTAGGTTCTTGCATCCACTTATTAGTCCAAAAATTCTTTCTATGCATAAGAGTAACATATCTTTCACTATTTCTATCAGATCTATTCATATCATATCTTCTTTCTTCTAGTTGTGCCCTAGTTTTCAGACTAGGATAAATCTATCAAACATACCTAAATTCATACTTTTGAAGACAAAATTTTCACTTATCTTACCCTTATTAGAGCACAAATATTTAAGATCTTCCCTCTTTTCTTCAGATCTGGTTCCCTTCCTAGCATAGAGTTTCAAAAGTCAAGTAGAAAACTGCGCACTACAACAATAGATCTACACACAGAGATTTCTATTTTCTTCAGTTCCCAGCAATCACAGTTTCAGGTCTCAGCAAAGGAACCATTTGTTGCCATATGGGAATACCCAGGGTTCAATGCTTCAACAATGCACCAACAAAACCCTAACTACTAGCCCTTTCAGCAACACCTGCGAAGTAGATGAAGTCTCACCTGAGGTAGAGGCAGGGGGTTTTGCAGGACTCGGGTGTCTGCAACCTAGCTGGGACACAGATCTGTGATCACAATACTTAACAGATAACTTACCCAATATCATTCATTAGTCTTTAACCCTTAGTCACTGTTAGTGCTAGAAGTTGCCCCTAGACTGCTATAGGGTCAAGCCTAGCACATCTTCAGTTATTGCAATGATTTTATAAATAAGGATGTGTTTTGGGTTTTGAAAGAAGGTGGATACAGGAAAGTGAAAGAGAAAGAATAAAGGAATAAGGTAAATGCATATCAATGAATCACCATTGGGTATGGAGTTAAGTAAACACTTTGTTGATTGAAGGCAATCGAATTTTATATGAGATAAGATGTTTATATGTAAATGGGTAGAATAATAAGGAATAAAAAAAAGGTAGAACACCTCATCAAACCAAGATTCTCTTTGTCAAATGGATGCAACAATACTTGAAACAAAACATGCAGATAATAGGCAGTCACGACAAAATCTTTACTGCTCGGGAATCTGTCATCCATAAGAAACCATTGATTCTTAATGTCTGCAATTCGTTCAAGTAAGATGAAAAACAGAATGTAAAACAAGGAAGATGGAAAAACAGTGTTTATACAAGAGAAATCACAATATAATAAAACAAATGTCATAGATCCCCAATGCCAGAAGCGATTACAGAAATATCATGCCCTCAGGCTTATAATAACACATACTGGTTGGCTAATCAAATTCTTCTCAGGCCTTACCCTCTCGTGCCTCCTCTCTTCTTACAATTGATAGAATAAATAATAATACAAACAACAAACTGTTGCTATCCTTTTGGAAAACCTATTTTAACAATCTAATTAGATTAGACTAAATCTGGAAAATGGTTACAAAATATCTGGAACGGGTGAAGTAGGATCTCTATCCTAATCTCAATAGAATTATTTAATGCTTTATTTGGAAATAGCTTAAATATCTTTGAATCTGGAAGATTTCATGTCTTTGAATTAGCCAATGACTGATGAATTCAAATACCTTTAAATCTGGGGCTTTGCCTGCCACATACACTCAAATCTTAGACACAGAACTAGAATTATCTCTACAATAGAGCCTAGGAATCTGGATTTGATCCTCTCATCAACCAACTGCCACCTAATTGTCAACTGTGCCTAGAAGATTGGCATATTTTGTCCCATGGCTGCCATTTGTTCATTTTTAGGTTGTCAACTTTCTACCTTATCTCTTCAAAGCGTCCAATTTACAACTCCAACATCAATAGCCCGTAATTCTGAAACATCTGTAAAAGCTTCATGAGATGACACCAATGTATAACGAATGCAAAAATGATGCCATGTATACAAAATGATGCATAGTGTGCCTAACAATCTGTGATTTGGAACAAACTTTTCTACGATATGACTGCTTCAAATCTCCTGTTGACCAATTTGACATGGTCTTCTTGCAAAACAGAGGATGTAAGTAGCCTTGTTGATCTAAAAAATTCAATTTAGCAGACTTGAATCAATAAATTCTAAGGGGTCCTGCAGATTTAATGTTTCAGGCAACCAAGAGTGACTATCATCGTGTTTCCATTCTTTTCAAAATTGCTAAAACCCTGACAACCCCTTGACATTGAAGATATCAAGGAATCAAAGTCAAATCACATTGTGCATCTAGAAGAAGGTAAGAATAAGTTATTTTCCATAGCCTGCCTCTGTTCAAACTACTTGCTATTTGCCTTCTTTTCGTATTCAATCGTCCTCCTGGATGATATCAATTTATGATGTAAACTGTCAAGCTCTACCCTCAAAGTAGGAACCTACAGGAGATTAGATTGTTCTCTAGTCAAGTCTTGATTGAGAGCTTGCACTTGTGCTGATAATTCTTGATGAGAAGAACTTAGTTTTTTAGTATCAACACGCAATTGCATAACCTCAGCCATCAAGAGCTCCACTGTCCGTAATTCTACTTCTAAATTCATACACTTGTCAACTAGATCCCTTGCTTACCGTTCTTTGTCAACTTTTACATTGCCCAAAATTTGATTGAGGTGGTGTAATTCATCCTTAGCACCAACAAGTTCTCAGCGCAAATCCACATGTGTCACAACAACTCGTCTGTTTTCTGCAAGAAGCCTTTGGATTTTCTCATATTGTAATTCTAGCTCTTCCTCTAAATGAGCTGGATGAGGTATAGGTCCTGGCCTGTGAGGACCATCACAGATTGGACCAGGACTAGGAGGGAAGTGACGTGGACCACCATTTAGAGCATGGTGTGGTAGACGATTTCTTCCCGCCATATGGATCATGAAATTGGGCATTTAATTAGTCGTTCTGTGTGTTTGATCTCTCATGATGACTCAACTAGGCTTGCACACTGCTGTTGATGGTATTTTAGACAGGTTTCAACTGGAAGCAATCTTTCACTTTCATGATGAATGCTAATTATCAGAGCAGATGGCAATGAATTATGTTGGTAAGACAAATTGTCTTCACCTAGGATAACTCCTCCTCGTCGTGGCTTGGTGTGGTGCTAGTCTTTGGCTTGACTTGTGCATTTGACATATGGATTCTCTGAAACAAAACCCCAATATGCTAATTCTTTGGAATGAACCATATGCTCGGTGTTGTTCTAACACCTGGTATTGAATGTTTTTTTCTCCTTAATATCAGTTTTTAGTATACCCAATACTTGGCATTCGACCGTCTTATGGCGATCCTGGTGGTGCTCTCAAACTTGACACTTTGGTGCTTGCTATAGGCTTTTGATTCTTGGATTCTTGTTGACCAGTGTTCGGTGATGTTGTGGATAACGTGAGTTATGTTTGATGATAGGTGCTGGAGATTAGCCTCGATGCCTGATGGGTTTAATTGGAGATTGTCCCTCAACCAATAATCTTTTGCCCAAACAATTTATGAAGATTGTAGCAGAAAATTAA
Organism: Picea mariana; assembly: GCA_032191745.1. Classification (NCBI taxonomy): domain Eukaryota; kingdom Viridiplantae; phylum Streptophyta; class Pinopsida; order Pinales; family Pinaceae; genus Picea; species Picea mariana. The sequence goes on from JASDQU010240880.1 coordinate 96,402, forward strand.
GAACAACAAACTGACCAGAGAAGTTAAAATAGCTTAATAATACCAAATTTGCCCAAAAATTCATTTTAAATCATAAACATTCTAGCTAATGATGATTTAAAATTGATTTGTTAGGTGCCAACATGAACATTGCCACAATATATTAAATCATAAGCCATCTAGATATAGCCCGAAAATGAACATGGCAAAGAATTTAAGGATTTTTTGGGAAGTAAGATGATGTTTTATGGTGGTGCTGGAAGAATGTCACTATTCCAGTAGCCTACCTGTCATAACCAAAAGTCCAAAATTTAACACTGTAAACTGAGTACTAACACTGGCTCCTTCTGGGGATGATGTTCTCCCTGTGGGACATCAAGAACTTGTAACCCATTGTGCCTTTTTCCTCTGTTCATCCGTGCAACGCTACCTGCAAAATTTTGTCTCTGCAAACATTCACATCCTTCTATGTTGTGCCTAGTCCATTGGGTTATGGAGTCAGTCAATAGCATTTCAAACCAAGCCCAAACTTCTACAATTTATTCAAGCTCTAATAGAATGCCGAAAACAAACTTTGTGCTGGAAACTAACAGACTGAAAAGAATCTACCTACTCATATGATGAGCGTATTTTACACACTTCCTATTCTATCCAACTGCTTCCATTAGATTAGGTAAAATCATGCTTCCAGTGAAGCCATACAAGTATCTGGCTGACTGGTGAAACTCTTAATCTGGAGATAACGAAAGAAGGAACCCATGGAATACAGAAATGTAATTCAAAAGGATGACATAAGAACAATTTGACATAAGAATTACTCAAAGATTCCAAATAGTCGGCAAAAGGATCATGAAAACCATAAAGAAATACCTCCTCCTGATTTTTCAATTGAAGATCAAAAGGTCTAGGCATATCTTCATTCTGATAATGGCTACCTCCTTCAGCTATTTGCAAATCTGAACATGACTGTGAGCTGATTTCACTACTACTCGATTCTTATTTGATGTCAGCTCTGTAAGTGATACCAGTTTTCTGTTCTTGATATATTGACCTAAACTCTTCAATAATCTCAATCCCAAAATACTTAATATCGTCTGAAGATGGTGAACCATTAATATCAGATATTGGTTTGCTGACTTCCAGAAAAGAATCTGTTACAACTAGTGAAGGAATAGGCTTAGTAATTTGTTCATAAAACTCCTTCAGCTCTCCATCGTTGCCTTCCTCAAATTATGATGCATATATGTCATAAAGTGTCTTACTGCTGAAGTTTTCATTATGTGTTAATGTGAAAAATTTCCCTCCACTTGAACCATGACTATCAAGGAGAGAATCTAAATTTTGACTGTTGTGATAAAGTTGCTGATCAAAAGCCTTAGAGAGAAAAGATGAGATCTATTGTTCATAGAAATTACCATCATCTTTTGAATCATAATACTCATCATAGATAGGTGAGTCAAAAACCTTTGTGTCTTGCATAGAAGGACGAGCAACCTCATGTTGTAAAACATATTTAGAAGAAGATTCGGAAGACGATGAAACATCTTTTCCTTCCTCAACATAATCATTCTCTATATCATAGTCAAAACTACTAGAAACATTTGAACAAATGACAAATGTGTCTACAGTATGACTATCATCAACATCCTTACAAACAGAAGAAATACTAACTGAATGTTGGATGTCGAATTCAAATTATTTACAACATTTATCAAAAGGAAAATCAACCGGATAAATGTTTTTGTAATAATGATGAAAGACAGTATGAAAATCCTTCAAAGAATGAATGCAAGCAGCAAGAAGGGATTGACACCATTCACGAGCATGTTCTTCTAATGAAAATATGAACATCTTGATTAAGACATCCTCGTGAACAAAAGTATGTTCAAGCATGCATTTATGAAAATTTAATAAATGCTCACCGGGATGATCACCCTTGCTTCCTTTAAATTTGGGAAGATAGTCATCCCATTCAGCTATTGTAGGCACTAGATGTGGAAAACCATCTATGTTGGTGAAATAAAAAAATGCATACCTCCGAGCTCAAATAGTTTCCATGGTCATCATGGATCTTCAACCAGTGGAATCGCCTATGAATCTCGGGACAATGGAGTTGCCATGGTGAAATATATGCAATCATGTATCTGCCCTCTTCCTGTTCACCATCAAGAAGTGGATTTGATCATTGTCGTTCTCCCAGGGAAGATATCTTCGTTGCTTTGTCCTCGACAATGGCGCCAAATGATGTTAGTGATAGAAGTCACCCCTAGACTGCTATAGGGTCAAGCCTAGCACATCTTCTGTTATTGCAATGATTTTATAAATAAGGATGTGTTGTGGGTTTTGAAAGAAGGTGGATCAAGGAAAGTGAAAGAGAAAGAATAAAGGAATAAGCTAAATGCAGATCAGTGAATCACCATTGGGTATGGAGTCAAGTAAACACTCTATTGATCGAAGGTAATCAAATTGTATATCAGATAAACTGTTTATATGTAAATGGGTAGAAGAATAGGGAATAAATGAAAAGTAGAACACCTCATCAAACCAAGATTCTCTTTGTCAAATGGATGCAGTAGTACTTGAAACAAAACATATAGATAATAGGCAGTCATGGAAAAATATTTACCACTCAGGAATCTATCATCCATAAGCAACCATTGATTCTCAATGTCTACAATTCATTCAAGTAAGATGAAAAATAGAATGTAAAACAAGGAAGATGGAAAAACAATTTTTAGACAAGAGAAATCACAATCTGATAAAACAAATGTCATAGATCCCCAATGTCAGAAGCGATTGCAAAAATATCATTCCCTCGGGCTTATAATAACACATATTGGCTGGATAATCAAATTCTTCTCATTCCTTACCCTCTCGGGCCTCCTCTCTTCTTACAATTGATAGAATAAATAATAATACAAACAACAAACTATTGCTATCCTTTTGGAAAACCTATTTTAACAATCTACTTAGAATAGACTAAATCGGGAAAATGGTTACAAAATATATGGAATGGGTGAAGTAGGATCTCTATCCTGATATCAACAAAATTATTTAATGATTTCTTTGGAAATAGCTTAAATCTCTTTGAATCTAGAAGAGTTCATGTCTTTGAAGTACCCAATGACTGATGAATTTGAATGCCTTTAAATATGGGGCTTTGCCTGCCACATACACTCAAATCTTAGACACATAGATAGAATTATCCCTACAATAGAGCCTAGGAATATGGATTTGATCCTCTCATCAACCAACTGCCACCTAATTGTCAACTGCACCTAGAAGATTGGCATATTCTATCCCCTGGCTGCCATTTGTTCATTTTTAGGTTGTCAACTTTCTACCATATCTCTTTGAAGCATCCAATTTACAACTCCAACATCAATAGCCCGCAATTCTGAAACATTTGTAAAATCTTCATGAGATGACACCAACGTATAACGAATGCTAAAATGATTCCATGGATACAAAATGATGCATAATGTGCTTGGCAATCTGTGATTTGTAATAAACTTTGCGGAGCTATGACTGCTTCAAATCTAGTGTTGACCAATTTGACATGGTCTTCTTGCAAAACAGAGGATGTAACTAGCCTTGTTGATCTAGAAAATTAGATTTAGCAGATTTGAATCAATAAATTCTAAGGGGTCCTGCAGATTTAATGTTTCAGGCAACCTAGAGTGACTATCATCACATTTCCATTCTTTTCAAAATTGCTTAAACCCTGACAACCCCTTGACATTGAAGATATCATGGCATCAAATTCAAATCATGTTGTGCATCTGGAAGCAGATAAGAAAAAGTTCTTTTCCATAGCCTGCCTCTGTTCAAACTACTCACTATTTTCCTTCTTTTTGTATTCAATCATCGTCGTGGATCGTATCAATTCCTGATGTAAACTGTCAAGCTCTGCCCTCAAAGAAGGAACCTACTAGAGATCAGATTGTGCTCTAGTCAAGTCTTGATTGAGAGCTTGCACTTGCGTTGATAATTCTTGATGAGAAGCACTTAGTTTTTGAGTATCAACACACAATTGCATAACCCAAGCCCTCAAGGGCTCCATTGACTGTAATTCTAATTCTAAATTCATACACTTGTCAACCAGATCCCTTGCTTGCCATTCTTTGTCAAATTTTACATTGCCCTCAATTTGATTGAGGCGGTGTAATTCATCCTAAGCACCAGCAAGTTCTCAGCACAAATCCACATGTGTTGCAACAAGTCATTCGTTTTCTGCAAGAAGCCTTTGGATTTCCTCATACTGTAATTCTATCTCTTCCTCTAAATGAGCTGGATGAGGTAGAGGTCCTGGCCTGTGAGGAACATTGCAGATTGGACCAGGACCAGGAGGGAATTCATGTGGACCACCATTCAGAGAATGGCGTGGTAGACTATTTCTTCCCACCATATGAATCATGAAATTGGGTGTTTAATTGGCCGTTCTGTGTGTTTGATCTCTCATGATGACTTGACTGGGATTGCACACTACTGTTGATGGTATTGTAGACAGGTTTCAACTGGAAGTAATCTTTCACCTTCATGATGAATGCCAATTATCGGAGCAGATGGTAATGACTTCTGTTGGTAAGAAAAATTCTCTTCAGTTGGGATAACTCCTCCTCATCATGTCTTGGTGGGGTGCTAGTCTTTGGCTTAACTTGTGCATTTGACATCTGGATTATCTGAAACAAAACCCCAATATGCTAATGCTTTGTAATGAACCATATGCTCAGTGTTGTTCTAACACCTAGTATTGAATGTTTTTCGCTCCCAATAGACATCTTAATCTTAGTTTTTAGTATACCCAATACTTGGCATTTGACCGTCTTATAGCGATCCTGGTGGTGCTCTCAAACTTGACACTTTGGTGCTTGCTATAGGATCTTGATGCTTGGGTTCTTGTTGACTGGTTTTCAGTGATGTTGTGGCTAACCTGAGTTGTGTTTGATGACAAGTGATGGAGATTGGCCTCGATGCCCGATGGGTTTAATTGGAGATTGGCCCTCAGCCAATAATCATTTTCCCAAACAAATTATGAAGACTATAGCAGAAACCCAAGAACAACAAACTGACTAGAGAAGTTAAAATAGCTTAATAAGACCAATTTGCCCAAAACTGCATTTTAACTCATAAACATTTTAGCTAATGTTGATTTAACATTGATTTGTTAGGTGCCAACATGAACATTGCCACAATATATCAAAACATAAGCCATCTAGATATATCCCGAAAACGAACATGGCGAAGAATTTAAGGATTTTTTGGGAAGTAAGATGATGTTTTATGGTGGTGCTACAAGAATGTCACTATTCCAGTAGCATGCATGTCGTAACCAAAAGTCCAAAATTTAACACTGTAAACTGAGTACTAACAGTCACATTGCAGGTTAAAACTCTAATTACAGAACAACACAATATTAACCAAGATCTGATACTTTCATTCACTTAGCACATAGAATTAACTCAGATCTAGCATTCATTCACATTATTGAGAACTAAACTACTACATCAGATGCATTCATCAATCATCACTAAGAAAATAGAAGCATAAAAACCATGAACACATTGGAAAAAGCACAATAACACAAGATATACGTGGTTCACCCCAATGTGGGGCTATGTCCACCAATATTCTTCTCTTCTTCTTAGTTTCTTCCAATCTTCTTACATGCACCAAGCCACAATGCCAACTCCACATAAGACAAGAGATATGCATGCACCTCGCCATATCCTCCTTCCCCGAGTTAGGTCAAGGCACAAAGACTTCTTACAATCACTTACACTTAGCTCTGTAGGTCTCAAGATACAGTATGCACAAAGAATTCACAACTATTCACACTTAGCCATCGTCTTATCCAAACTCCAACTACTCTTACATCACCTGGGTACTTATTTATACATTAAAAAAAGTGTATAAACATGGGTAAGACCCATGTGCTGACATCCCATACCCATTACATAAACCCTAAAACCAAAAAATCCCGCAAAAAGGGCGACATCCCACGATCTTTGCTTTGCCTGGGTGCTCCATCTTCGATCAACCTGTCGAAGTCCCAAAAATGGTCAACATGACCAAGGTTCTCCCAAAACTTGGTCGAGGGCCAACATGAATCTTGAACGTTCTGTGAACCCTCCTATGTATTTTCCTTTTCCTTTCCTATCCTTTTGTCTTAGTTGTGCTTTGGTTGAAACTTCTTCTCTTCAGAGGAGATGAAAATGCCAGCACTCTAGACTACACTGTACCTTTTTTTGGTGACTTGAGAAGGACCTTGGTCTAATCAATATTGCGCCAACAATGAGAAATTCATTGCCCCAAAATTAAATGAAATAAAGGTTTCCTATCATTCCACATACACTTAACAGTCATAATAGAGACCCAAGAAGACTCAATAATCATCAAAACTTACCCAAAAACAATCAAACCCAACAACCAAGAAAAAAAGGGTGATGTACGTGACTATTCAGGTTAAAATCACATATATACACCTCTTCCAGAAGGATATCACGCGTATGTACGCGACTGTCAGGTAAAAACACGAGTATATTTGTTAAAACATAGCGAGGCAAAGGAGAAGGCTAAGAAACTTAGACTTGGAATGAACATAAGATGTCAAGAAGTCATACGAAAAGAAACTCAATATAAATGAGAGCAATCCAAGGAGAAAAACACTCCAAACCCTGAAAAGAATATTCTATCCCTAGTATGGTCGCCAATTCTGTTACGAGTAAAATCTCTCTATGGTTAGGGGTAAACCACAACAAACAAAAAATGACTGCAGAAATCAACTCTAATATCAGGTATGCTATATAAACAAATATTATAGCAAGACAATATAAAAGGCCTACCTCATCCAAACATTTGATGAAGTCCACCATTGAGCACTTGACTCAAAGAAATACACCTACATCTTGTCCTCAACAACCAAGAAACACACGTATATGGTGATAATATATAATGTTAACACATTCAATAGCATAATACATCAACATTCATAACAAATACTCCCATGGAATAACAATTCAAATATTTTCAAGATATTAATTGGACGATAAAAGAGTATTTCTATTAAAATGTAATCAACAAAAGTGAATGAATTACAAACTTCCATGTCAGCACAGTTCAGAACTGAGAAACTAAGTCCCTTCCAGTTGGGCCTCCGCCACTTCAATCCTCCACCAAAGGAAATATCATATAAGAGAGACAATGAGGTTCTCAATCAAGTAGGGAAGAGCAAGGACACATGGATGCAAACTCAATATGAAGTGAACAATTTCTCCAGAGTAAGTTTTCTCTAAAATTTGAATTCTTCTCCTCTTTTCCATAGCTCGGATTTGTCCCGTTTATAGCCTTCAAGTGGAACTGAAGGGCCGAGTCAGAACATTTCCAGTATATGGATCACATGATGTGACATGGAAACCCAAAACCATTTTTTAATTTTGGGCACAAAACTCGATGTACGTGGGTTGTAGTGGTGCAACCTACATATACACATGTTGTACAATAGGTAGGGTGCATATATGTGGAAAAATAATATTTTTAGCTCTGGGATTTGAAAAAAGGAACTTCAAGTCTGCATAGGGAAATGGAAAAAGGCCCTCTGTGCAATTTTGCATAGGGTGAGGGAAATCTTTCTATAACAACAGTAACCATGGGTTTGGAACCAAACAAATAAAATTTGAGCCGTTGGATTCGTTCGGGAAGGGACAAACCCCTCATAACTGTTAGATCCAAAGTTTCAATAGTTCAGGGTTTGTGCGGTGTTTCAATAGGGATATTCTCAGAAGTCCCAAAGTATCGAAGTCCAAAACCAATTCAGACCATCCAATTTCCAGGGACGCGTGTCCACAGATTAACCAATGTTTGAAGTTTCGACAGTCAGGGGTGTTATCATTGAAAAAGGGTCTGCAACATTGCACACAAATGGTTAATGAAAAATATCAATGCTAGAAGCAATTAGTCCACCCACAACACCAAAATGCATCCAGAAGGAAAAAAACTATGTAATTGGGGTCAAAAAATCAGAGTGCGCAAAATCACCAAAGGGAGCGTGTGCACAGGCCAACACTAGCCTCAACGCGCACTATGCGCAAAATGTGTGACTGTGTACGAGAAAATCCATGAACTCCTATGAATGACACATTTTTTGATCTTGTCGGCCCCTCAACCACTTCTGTTCTGACCCCCAACACGATTTGACACTCATATTTGAGCGAAATCTAGCTTAGGGGTTGGTCAAGGGCTAGTGGGTGCCTTAAAATGCCCCTTGTTCACACTATGAACCAATTACATTTGGCCATGTATGAATTCTATAAATAATACCCATGGCTGTGCTAAGAAGCCAATATCTTCAAGGTATTGTTATGATGCAATAATTCTTCCTTGAGAATCCTATTTTCTCTTAGAATCCTTCAAGCACCATTGCAATAGGCCATTCCACTCACCTCTTGAGGGAATATGCATTGTTTTTCTTCATTTATCATTTCTTCCATCATAAGGAGTGAAGAGATTTCAATTAGGGAACTCAAGATCCCTCCCAAGGAAGAAGAGAGGACTCATAAGTCCCTTCCTTTCTCTACGGTGCTTTTCCTACTAATCTATTGATCCATTGGCGGCATTATGTTGGTCATTGTTTGATTTTCATGGTTCTAAGTTTCTCAAGCTTTCTAAAATTTATTTCTTAGTTGTTTTAGTTTTATTTCTTTGTTTTTATATGTGTTTATCTTATATAACCCACTCAAAAACTTCTGTCTTGTCTAGCAGGCTCACTTAGACATGCAAGTGTTGTTGTTTTTCTCATCCAAGTGAAAAAACCAACACAACATGGGGGTTGTGTGGTGTTTCAATAGGGAAATACTCTGAAGTCCTGGATCTCGAAGCCCCAAAGATCCGAAGTCCTGGAGTGATTCTCAATCGTAGATCATTCGGGAAAAGGTGGACCATTGGATTTACCAAGTAGTTCGACAGTTTTGAAAAAATGTCGATGAGAAGAAATTGCCAAAGTCTTGAAGCTACGGGAAGAAATTGATTGGAAGTTGGAAGTTCTAGAGTTTTGAAAATGTGCATATGAGAAGAGATATTCTGAAGTTCTGAAATCATGGAACAGTGAGGTGATGTGGACCTGATCGGTAGTTCGACAGTTTTGAAAAAGTGTCGATGAGAAGAAATCGTCGAAGTCCCAAAGCGTCAGATATGATGTGGCATGATGACATCACCTAGGGTGATGTGGACCTACCCTAAGTCTACCATGTGTCACTTATTTTTTAACTTTTGATAGGCCCTTAGGATCGATTGGGACCTAACACATGCCACTCGATGGTGGGACCATGTGTCACCACCTTGATTGATGACATTTGTGTACTACATGGACCCTGGGAGGTTAAGAAGTTTAGAAATTTAGCCTTCAGGGGGGGAAACTATTGGAAGAACTTATAAAATCCTTTAAAGCCCAAAGCTCCAGAGTGCCTAAGTACCATAGTTTCCCAAATGACATAGATTGATGACATCACCAAAAGTGACATGGGCCTATTTGAGAGTTCAACGTTCAGAAGTTTTGAGTGATGTTACAGAGAAAACCTATGAAGCCCGAAGCTCTGAAGTCAAGAAGCCACGGAGGTGACACAACCTTCTGATGTCACCTAGGGTGATGTTGACATACGAGATATGTGCCATGTGTCATTATTTTCAAGAATTTCAAGGACTGATCAGGCCAATTGGAACATGACACATGTCACCAGTCAGATACGGCCACGTGTCCACTCCCTATTATCTGCCACATAACACCCCTCTACTGTGTTGTTTATTGACTAGACTCTGGTGGTTTTCCAGTTCAACTTTTCGGAGAAAAGTTAAGTTTTAATGGGAAACCCGTTGAATCCCGTAGTCCTAGAGCTCCTATCCACCATAGATATCGACCAGGAGCGTGGAACGTTGATTCTTGAAATCTTAGGGGGGTTTCCAGTTCGATGATTTGGAAGTCTTTTGTTGCTAAGTGTTAAGGTATAAAATGCCAAAGTCAGATTCAATCCAGGTTGTTCGTCAACAAGTGAATGTTGACCATAGATTTCAGTCCTTCATGGAGTTCGTCAATTCGGAAATTTCGGAGGAAGTACATGATGGAGCCTCAGAACTCCTGAATATCGAAGTCTCAAATCTCTTTTTGACTGTATATCTAAACAAAAAAGGAGGATCGTCGATCCATCAGTCCTCTAGATTGCATAAATTTGGCGTTCGGGAGATTTGGGGTGTGTAGGTGTAAAGTCCACCGAATCTCCGAAGAGGCAGTTGTTTAGAAGTTTTCCACTTTGGTGTTCAGAGGAAATGTGGTGAGTTGAAAGGAAAACCTCCAAAGCCCAAAGTTCTGGATCCCGAAGGCCCGAAGCATAGGATAAGCACCTTACATGTAGCACTCAGTCATAGTCCATGGTCACATGTGTTTAGGGGTAGAAGAAAAAGGGATAGAACTCGAAAATTGTTTTTAAGAACATAAAAGGGATTAAGGAAGAATCTAGTGAGGTTATTTATTGTTCAGACCGACACCTATCTGAGTAATAAGGCCTGCAAACCTGAAGAGAGGATCCAACATGGATCTAAGGGCCAATTCATCTTTGATATGGAAGAATCCATGTTCATGGATTGCATCACTGAAAAGAAAAATTGTTCAAGTATCCATAACTTCCTGCTCAAAACTCAGAATTGAGCATGGAAGAAGGAATTGGAAAGGTCTTGAATAGTAGAATATAGCTATTCACCTAGAAATTGGATTTGAATAGTCAATTTCTCAGGAAAACAGTGGAAAATAAGTCTAATATTATTGAGAACATTTAGCTTGATAATGTTATGTTGGCTGCACTTATTTGCAGAATTAACAGGTGATAGAATGGAACAGAGTTATCATAAAGTGTAGAGAGATGGATGATGGACAAGAGTCTTATACTCAATAAGATGAAATCAAAGGGATGAAGGTGTAGTTGGGTATGGAAGGAACAAACTCCAATGGACATGGGGAAGAAAAGGATGATAACATGAATATGGTTGAGGCCATTAGAAATTTGTAGAAAGATGTATAGAGTCACAAGGCTGATAATGAAAGGCTTAGGAAAGAAAAAGTGAAGTAGGATAACTTCAACATGAAGTTAATATAGAGCCTGGAAATAATTGAAAAGAAGTTGGATAAGGAGAGTGGCTCCAACAAATTAGGAAGCCACAGGACCCCTGAGGAAAAAAGGAAGATCAAGGAGTGGTAGCAGACATCACCATCACTCTCAAAGGAAATCCAAAAGGAGATAACATAGAATCTCAAATCCATCCCCTTCCAGGAAGCATAAGAGGTATGGGGTGGATGAATTGAAAGGAGAAATGTACAAAATTAATCCTCCTTCTTTTGATGGTGAAAAAAAGAAGGATGAATATGCTGAGGCATGGTTTCTAGGCATGAGGAAGTACTTCCAATTGCATAACTATTGTTCTAATGCAAAAGGAAGAATTTCTATTTATCAGCTAAAAGGAAATGCATCCATGTGGTGGGATAAACTTGTGAAAGTGCAACACATCAGAGAGAAAAATATGACTTGGAAGGAATTCAAGAAGAATTTTGAAAAGAAATTCTTAACCAAGAGGTATTATGACAAAAATTTGAAAGAGTTATTTGAACTCAAATTGGGCAGCATGACCATTTATGAGTATGAAAGGATATTTTTAGAACCATTTAAGTATGTCTCCTTCATCAAAGATGAAACATTTAAAATTCAGATATATTTGAGTTGGATGCCATCATTCATCAGTGATAAAATTCAGTATGATGATCCCAAGACTTTGGAGGAAACCATAAGGAGGGCCAAGTTCTTATATGATCAACATAAGGCAAAACCTACTTTCCAAAGATCATGGGAAGACAAGAAGAAATTCAAGATAGAGCAGAGGAAGAAGGGGAACAAGCCACCCTTCTTCAGAAAGAGTTCTTAGGGATATGAAACCCTTAGAGAGCCTAGAGTGACTATGATAGGTGGAAAAAGGACAAGCCAGACACCCATTCAATGTTGGCGTTGTAAATGACATCATATGTATAGATATTTTCCACACATAAGTGATAAAGTGAGAGTTATCCACAATGTACAACAAGATGAAATAGTGGAGGACATGGGAAAAAGTGTTCCAAGGATCTATGAAGCCCTGGAAAACAAGCAAGAATAATTTCAATCATGCATTATTGAAGTAGAATGTATGATCAATAACCATGCCTTTACTATTTTAATAGACTCAGGAGCTAGTCATAGTTACATAGATCCTAAATTTGTGGAAAGATTGAAATTTCCAAGAAGAAAGCATGGGAAATCTTGGCTGGTACAACTGGCTACAAGAGCCAAGAGAAAAGTTGTTGATATGATTAAAGCATGTCTAGTAAACTTGAATGGGATAAGTACCAAGGAAGATTTGAACATCCTGCTCTTGGGTTCATATGAATGTCTAATTGGTATGGATTGGTTGGACCAACACCATGCTTTCTTAGACTATCATAAAAAAGCCTTTACTTTCCCGAATGAGGAAGGGAACCCAAGAACAATCCAAGGAATTCTTAGGGAAGTTATTGTCTGAGAGATCTCAACCATGTAGTTGAAGAAGTACTAGAGGAAGGGCTTCCAAATATTTGTAGCTCATATGGAGGAACCACCTAGGGATAAGGTGCCAAATCTTGAGGATCATACAATCTTGAAATATTTTGAGGATGTGTTCAAGGAAATACTGGGATTACCTCCTAAAAGAGATGTTGATTTCTATATAAATTTAATGCCTGGAGCAACTCCAGTATCCAAGAACCCCTACAGGATGAGTACACCAAAGCTGAGGGATTTGAAAATAATCTTGAAGAGCTTCTGAAGAAGGGGTATACAAACCCAAGTGTGTCACCTTGGGGTGCCCCAGTTTTATTTGTGAAGAAGAAAAATGGGACATTGAGGTTGTGTATTGACTTTAGAAAATTGAACAAAGTAACTATAAAGAACAAGTATCCTTTGCCAAGGACTGATGATCTCTTTGATCAGTTAAAGGGTGCAAATATATTTTCAAATATTGATTTGAGATCTGGTTACCATCAAGCAAGGATCAGAGATGAAGACATCAACAATATTTCCTTCATAACAAGGTACAATCATTATGAGTTCACAGTGGCTCCATTTGGGTTATCAAATGCACCAGTTGTTTTCATGTTCTTAATGAATGGTGTTTTTCGAGAATACTTAGACAAGTTTGCCATTCTCTTTTTGGATGACATCCTTATATATTCCAAGTTGGAAGAAGAATATGAGCATCACTTGAGAATGGTTTTACACATGTTAAGATAGCACCAACTGCATGAACAATTGAGCAAGTTCTCATTTTATCAGAACCAAATTCATTATTTGGGGCATATCATATCTGAAGAAGGGATAACAATGGACCTTGAAAATAATGAAGCTATAAAAGGGTGGATATTGCCGAAGAATGTGACATAAGTAAAATCCGTCATGGGTGTAGTTGGCTACTACAAAATATTCATTACAGGGTTTTCATGGATTGCTCACCCGATTACTTCCTTGCAAAGGAAGGGGGTGAAGTTTCAATGTACAACAAAATGTGAAAGGAACTTTCAAAAATTGAAGCAGTTGTTAACCAATGCTTCAATTATGAGAATTGTAGATCCAGATGAATATTTCATGGTTTGCACATATGCATGCCAAGAAGGATTTGGTGGAGTCCTCAGTCAGAATGAGTTTGTGGTATGTTTTGAATCCACAAAATTGAAAGAGAATGAAAGGCTCTATGCCACTCATGATTTGGAGTTGGAAACCATAGTGCATGACTTAAATAAGTGGAGGCACTACCTCATGGGAAAAATATTTGAGCTGAGGACATACCATAATGGTCTAAAATATTTGTTTGATCAACCAAATTTAAATGCTAGGCAGAGCAGATGGTTAGAATTTCTCTATGAGTATGACTTTGATATCAAGCACATCAAAGGAAAAGAGAACAAAGTGGCTTATTCACTTAGTATAAGAGTGCATGAATTTCATGCTAAAACCATTAACATGTATCAAACTAATCTTAAAGGTATAATTTCAGAGGATGCACAAGCAGATTTGCAGTACATGGATTTAGTAACAAAATTACAACAAGGTAAATTGCAAAAGAAGGTTTAAGAATATAAATTGGGAACTCATGAAATTTTCCTATACAGGAACATAATTTATGTACTCAATTCTCATGAATTGAGGAGTAAAATCTTGAATGAGATGCATAATGTACCTTATATTGGACACCCACGATATCAGAAAATAGTTGCAGTAGTCAAAAGCCAATACTATTGGCTAGGCATGAAGAAATAAATTGCTCAATACATTGCTAAATGTCTGGAGTGTCAAAAGGTCAAGGTCGAGCATAGACACCCAACAGGGTTTCTGCAACCATTTCCCATTCCTAAGTGGAAGTGGGAAGTGGTGACAATGAATTTCATCACCAAATTTCTCAGAATAAGAAAGTAACATGATTCTATCATGGTGGTAGCAGAAAAGATTACTAAAGCTTCCCATTTCATTCCAATGAAGATTACTCACAAGGAAAATAATGTTGCTGATATTTATATAAGGGAAGTAGCATGCTTTCATGGAATACCCAAGAAAATTGTGTCTGACAGAGACCCAAAATTCACCTCAAAGTTCTGGAAGGGATTATTCAAAGGGTTCAGAACAAATCTGAACTTCAACACATCTTATCATCACGAGTCTGATGGGAAAACAGAAAGGGTGAACCAAGTGATAGAGGATATGATAAGAATTTGCGTGATGGATAAACCATATAAATGGGAAGATGATCTACACTTGGTATAATTTTCCTACAACAATGGGTATCAGGCATCTCTAAAGATGATCCCATTTGAGGCACTTTCTGGAAGAAAGTGCAACACACCAGTAAGCTAGGACAACCCAATAGATAGAGTAGTGGTTGGGACAGAGTTTCTCAGGGAAATGTAAGAGAGAATGTTGAAGATTAAATAGAATCTAAAAACTACCCAAGATAGGTAGAAAAACTATGCTAACAAGGGCAGAACCCACAGGGAGTTTAGAGTGGGTGATCATGTATTCTTGAAAGTGAAGGAAAAGAGAAGCTCTCCGAAGTTGGGAAAGTGTTCCAAGTTGGCAGCCAGATATTGTGGGACATTTGAAATCCTAGAGAGGATTGGACCACTAGATTATATGATTTCATTTCCTGCATCTATGACCATTCATGATGTATTTCAAGTATCATTGCTTAAGAAATATATACCTGATGATAATCATGTTATTGATTGGAATGTGATTCAGGTGGAGCAAGAATGCACTTTCCAAGTGCATCTGGTATGCATTTTGGAATGAAAAATAAAACATCTTTGGAATCAATCCATAGAGCATGTAAAGGTCCAATGGACTTGGTATGGTCATAAGGATGCAACTTGGGGGCATGAAGATGCTATGCGGTCGGAATACCTGCATCATTTTTAATATTTTGGGAATATTGTTGATATTATGTAAAGAATATGCATTGAGGACAATACATATATAAGGGGAGGGGATTGTAATACCCCAAGGCCAAGCCCCTGCTGAATTATAAACATGTTTTGTAGGTTGGTTATCCAAGTGGTTATAAGCTAGGTGGCTTATGTGATGCTAAAGGCCTATGAGCCTATTTTTTTATATGTAAGTATGCATATCATTAATATAAAATACATCGTTGTGTGTAGATCGATCATGAATAAATATTTATGGGGGACTAAGCTCCACTAGGTAGGGGAAGGGGCTAAGAGGATAGGAAAAAGGGGCTAATCTTGAGGGCTTAAACCCAAGGGAATATTATAATATATTTTCCTAAAATACTAAGGTTTGGGGAAATAAATCCTATTATCCTAAGTTCCTGTGGGAAGGGCAATGAATGAGAAGTGGAGCTCATGCAACTTCATGAGGATAGGTGTCTGATTTAGGACATGAAGTTTTATGTGAGAAATCAGTTCGTTGTGGGGGTTCATTGAGAATTCTTTCCATTCTCCCCATCCACTTTCACACTCAGGCACCAGTCATTCTATCCATCATTGAAGTCCTCCATTATCAACCTTTGTAGCTATCACACACTACTCACTTGAGCCCGTACCCTGCCTTAACATTTTCTATTGCTGCCACCATATGTGGCATACCTGAGTTTTGTTGTGGCCATATCCCTTACCATTTTGACTTAGGATCTAGACAAAAAAAGCAGGTTGTCAGGCATGTGGCTTGAAGAGGAGGGTTGTTAGGACTGTGGATTGAAGAAGAAGGTTGTTAGACCCATAAGAAGCTCTCTCCAGTTGAGAGAGGTTATTGGGGAAGTGAAGTCTCCTAGAGGGAGCCTAGCAGTAGCTACAGAGCTCTGAGAATTCCATTCTGTCTTGTTGTTGAAGCCTTGGAAGGGAAGTGGAGAAGTCGATGGACTGTTGGATAGTGAAGGTGTATACTTCTCGGGTTGGGAAAAGCATGTGGGGAATGAGAGGTTGTGAGTTGTGGGCATAATTTGGCTCTTGGAAGAGAATCCTTCCTATTGTACTGTGCGACTTTTTGTAGTCTCAACCTAGCTTAGGAATCCCTTGTCCTGGTGGAGTTTAGTCCAAGCTCAGGGGTGACCCACTACTGAAAATGATGAGAAGCATGGTCTAAGGTTGGTAGGTTCATGGAAGGCCTTCACGCAGTTGGTGACCTACATAAAAATATAAGTACCATTTCTATGTTAATTATTATTTCATGTATCATGTACATGCCTTGATATTTATAAGAATTGCATGTTTTGGTTGCATGTATGTTTTATTGTTAATTTCGCATAAATTTGTGTTGTATAAGAATGTTATGTCTGTTGAAATTTACATTAAAAATGTGTGTTAACAGAAATTAGATGTTGTTTTTAAGTTATTAAGTATGGTATTTTCTGCAAAATGAAAGTGAGTCTATCTGTAAGGTGGTTGTTACACCTCAAAATTACTCACTTCGCAAGTGTCGTCATTAGTGTCACAAGTGTCGCATCTTGACCACAAGTGTATAGGTGTTGCTGACATCATACTACCTTCTTGCCTATGTCATGCCTCCAACAACATAACAGGGACACTTAGGACACCTCAAAGATTAGTTGTGAAGAGGAGGAATTAGTCTACTAGAAATACAAGTCTCTTTCTATTGGGAGAACCACTAAAAATTGAATTTCAGAGAGGAGCGCTCCCCTATACATTGTCAGGGGGCACTATAACACTCTGTCCACCCTTTTGGGGGAGCGTTATAACACGAACGCTTGATTTCTTTCTCTTGGGGAGAACTATAACGCTCTGATGCCCCTTTTGGAGGAGCGCTACCTATTTTAGGCGAAAATTGGTTTGTTGAGAAGAATGAGGGAAAGATACCCTCAATATATGAAGGCAGTTGGATTCGAATCCTTGGTCAAGCCATGATCTTAGGGTAGATCCATAACTAAAGGAGGAAAATCCTCAACTTACTCCAAAGATATCTCAAGTGGTTGGGCCTCTCCAAGCCTATTTAAACAAGCCTTCTCATGGTGAAAGGGATGGGAAAAAGTATTGTGAAGCATCCAACTTATGATCTCATGAAGAAGATGTTGTTTGGAGCATCATAATTCTATGTGTGGACTGTTTGAGCAAGGGTTTGGACGAGGAAGGCTTGACAAAGCTGCTACACTCACATCTATGGCTGTAAGCATTCTTCATTGTTGTTCTCTTTAATATAATATGCTTGGCCTGTTTCTTTCAAATCTGTGTTTGATCTCACATGAATTTGTCTCTAATAGATAGATCTATTTAGAACTAATCTTAGTAGAGTAGGAAGATTTTTGTACTTTTGTTTGTCTACAGGGCTTATTGAGGAGTTCAAGATTGGAGCTCAACTCAGACCATGCAGGGACAAACATCGGTAAAAGGTACTTCTTTTCTCCTTCCTCCTCACACATTAGTTTATCTAGATCTAAAAGGAAGTCAATGTCCATGATAAGCATATTTTGTCTTAAGAGTTAAGAGTCTAGCTCTCAAGAGGAGATCTACCTGTCCGCAGGGAGATTTTCCTTCAATAGAAATTGGCGACTCCACTGGGGATCGAATCAAAACTTTCAGTTTTGGTTTTCCTCACAAACCTTGTCTTACCCTTTGTTATTTTTAGATCTTTTTCACCCCATATGTTTGATTTCATATGTTTATTGACTCCTTACCCCATCACAGTCATCTTGATCGCCAAAGTTTGACTGAAATTTTGGGTTTTTTGGACAATTTTATGAGCTGTGGAAGCCTGGCGCTCCCCTACCTTATTATCAGAGCACTGACACCCCCCCTTGGTCTTAGACAGAGTGTTAAAATTCTCTGGTGCCCCTTACACTAGAGCGCCGACCTCTCTTTGCAAAAAATTCTTTCCAGAATTGTCTTTTTTGAAGACTAGTCTCTGTTTTTTCACTTGCTGAGATTCTTTGTGATTCAATGCTTCTTCCTATTGATCTTTGACATCCTTCCTTCTAAGAAATAAGCACTTTGCTGTTCAAATTTTGTGGCCTTCTTCCTTATTTTGAGTTTTTCTGTAATTGAGAACTTGGAATCAATCCGCTGCTTTCTTCTCTCTTATCTGACTGAGCAGGAACTCCGGTGAAGGGCATCAAAAATCTATGAATCATCTCATTTGGTTTTTTGAAGTCATTATTATTAAACATCTCTCTTTTGTGTGAATTGTTTGATTTTCTTTGTTATATTTTGTTTTCTTTTTGCTTCTTGTTTCAACCATAGCACGAGGGTGTGTTGTTTGTGTGAAATCTGCTTATGCTTGTCTGAATCTCCTTGTTCTGAAAGGATAGTTGGCAGGAGAAGTTTTTGCATTGAATTAATCTTCATTCGCATACAAATGACAAAAATACATCTTAGTGATTGGTTTGCATATTAGAAGGCGTTTCTGACATGTTTTAGCATTGCATTGGATTTGATTGAGAACCAATTGATTGAGGACATTCCATATTAGTGTTTGATAGTGAAAATGACTATTTCTCTTTCCCTTAAATAGGCGTTCATTGAAAAGAAACGATTGCTTATCATATTTCATGCATTTTTTGGGAATTTGAGTCATCATTCCATCAGTTTCACTTTCATACACCCTTTGAGTAAAGAACAACTGTAAAATGAGCGCTAATTAAAAATTATCTAGAACATTTTTTTTTTTAGGATCTTCCACCAACAGTAGACTAGGGTTAGCACTTTGAATTAGGCTGTGATTACAACTCTCCAAAGTTTCCAAAACAAACATTAGCATCCTGAGCTAGGGAGATTCAAATCCAATTGTCGTATTGGTTTTTTAGGATCCCCCTCTCACACAGGGGTTAAGCACGAGGTCACATTCGGGCGAATTACGAAGATTATCCCTTCATGGTTCAACTGTTTGTAGTGGTCGGATCCTATATTGGGGGTCACTTGGAGGTATACCCACAATTATGTGCGGGAGCCTCTCGTGTTGATTTCAAACTTGTTATCCTACCCATACATTTCGGATCGGACTGTCTACTGTAGCTACCCAGGGACTCATTGCAAATTGGTGTCTTTAGTTTCCATAATCTTTAGGTACTTACACAAGGTGACGGTGAAGGGAAGTCTCACTATACCTGGAATAGACATTGGTCACACTCACCCGGGCTCCTTGGAGGGTAAATCCACAATTAATGCGTGGAAGCTTGCACCAAGGTGAAAGTTCGTTATGTAGGTCACCATTGTAACTATTCCACCATATCCTAGCCCCTTCTCGACTTGATTGCACGACGTTGGATTTCATCACCAACTAGTACAATCATCGAAAGAAGTTTTGTTTGCTTGGTTGATTCCTAGATTTTATTAGCGTATGTTGTTTCTTTTTGTTAGTTGGCCCTAGTTTTTTAGTGTGTTCTATTATTATTCACAATTTAGCCTGTAGATGATAAAGGTCTTCACCAATCACGTAGGATGCAAGGGTTGCCTCCAGAAGGCTATCAACCCTTACCTCCTAACCTTCCAGAAGACAACTATCGTAGAGAGGTAGAAAATCAATCCAACACTTGAAGTGTTATTGCTCCTCCGTTAGATAACTCAGAAGGTGCTTTGGTTATGGTTGACAATCCCACTATATCTGTGTCAGCAACCCCTCTCGAACCACTTTTGGTTCATCTAGACTCCCTTGGGAACATCATAGATGAAGAGGTCCCACGATTACTGGAGAGGATTTTTACCGAGACATATATGGGATCCACAGAACCAATCTTTGGTGATGAGTATAGGACTCTTGTTCATCCTAGCACCGCAGTAGATACCAATCCCACACCTGCTCTTTCTGTATAGAGGACTTCATTGAGATGCAATATCTATGAACATTTCGAATCCTTTCGACAACCCTTTCATCCTCATGACCCTCCTAGTGAAACATGACCATCCGGTCAAACCATGAATCACCCAGTCGATCAGGTTATTAACCCTACTGTTATATCAGCACAAGTCCATCCTAATGATGGACTCATCACCTCTACTCATCTTCAAGGCACTTCAATCTCTACCCCTGTTTCTACAAGCTTTTACTCTACAGCTCCACATGTTCCACACGATCCTGTTGGGACATCTCTTTAGCCGAGAATGCAGACCTCTGCTAGCCCAACACAACCAGCTGGAGGGAAAGCACCATCTAATGAACCTTTCCCTCTTGGAGGACTACCTTTCCATGGTGGACTTACCCCTCCCTGGGGATAGCCCCCTTTTCATGCTCCTGCTAGAGGGCAACCTCCGTTTTCTAGTCACTCCCTGATCATTAATCCATCGCTGGCAGGGGGAAAACTTCATTTGCTGGAAACCCTTCACAATCTTGGGGGTTATCTTCAGGAGGCACTTTCATTCAAACCCATGTTGGGGGGCACTCATCTCATAATCCACTAGGAGGGGTATCAAATCTTGTTCCTTCCAGAACATCTTACGGACAATCTTATCCGGGCGGCATCCCAAACACCACCTGGAGTTCTCTGGGACCACAGTCTTATCCTCCTCATGGGTCTAATGTGTATCCACCTTCAGGATCTACTCCTTACCATTCTCAAGGGAAAAATGTTTATCCTCCTCATGGTGGTATAACCCTAAATTGCACCACACATGCTTACCTGGCATCATGCCAACTCATATCCCTTCTTTATCAAACACTGCTGAACAACTCTTTGGAAATCCTCTTGAATAAAGGCCCACGTGCCCTAATCCATTACTGCACGTGTGTACACGCTGGATGACCCAAAATAGCCTGTGTGGACCGATAAAATCATGAAAAAAGGAAAGTTGTCGATGGAACAAAAATCTATGGGTGAGTTAACTAAAACTCTCGGCCATGCATGGCTGAGGGTTCATCCAAATACCTAGCTCCTTCTAGCCTATAAAAGAAGGGGTAGGGGTCCCATTTGGAAGAGGAAAAATATAGCAAAGAAACTCTGCCCATTTACGTATTCCCATTGTCTTAACCCTGTAGCCTTTCCTTGTGCTAAAGGAGATTCAAAGCAAAGCAGTTGAAGGACAGAAGAAGACGAGCCCAAGATTAGGGTCAAGGGGCGGTGGCTGGTCTCAAATTTTGTAAGTTGACTCATTTTAAATAATAAAGAGAATGCTTTTCCCATCCCAATTCATGAACTGTTTATAGTTTGATCAGTATATGTTTGGATTTATAACCCGTTAGTATATAAGTAGTATGCATGCATAGTTGTTGTTTGTCTTGGATGCAGGTCAGCTTTGGAAGGAGGATTGTGAAAAAGTAATCAAGCACAATGGAGGATCGACATCAAATGATG
>JASDQU010240880.1:119800-142953 GCA_032191745.1 Picea mariana
CTGTTATAACCCTAAATTGCACCACACATGCTTACTTGGCATCAGGGCAACTCATATCCCTTCTTTGCCAAAACACTTCTGAAAAACTCTTTGAAAATCCTCTTGAATAGAGGCCCACACACCCTAATCCATTATTGCAAGTGTGTACACGCTGGCTGACCCAAAAAATCCCGCGTGGACTGAAAAAAGCATGAAAAAAGGTAAGTTGCCGACGGAACAAAAAGCTATGGGTGAGTTAACTGAAACTCCCAGCCATGCATGGCCGAGGGTTCGTCCAAATACCTAGCTCCTTCTAGCCTATAAAAGAAGAGGTAGGGGTCCCATTTGGAAGAGGAAAAATATAACAAAGAAAATCTTCCCATTTACGTATTTCCATTGTCCCAACCCTTTAGCTTTTCCTTGTGCCAAAGGAGATTCAAAGCAAAGCAGTTGAAGGACAGAAGAAGAGGAGCCCAGGATCAGGTTCAAGGAGCGGTGGCCAGTCTCAACTTTTGTAAGTTGACTCATTTTAAGTAATAAAGAGAATTCTTTTCCCATCCCAATTCATGAACTGTTTATAGTTTGATCAGTATATGTTTGGATTTCTAACCTGTTAGTATATAAGTAGTATGCATGCATAGTTGTTGTTTGTCTTGGATGCAGGTCAACTTTGGAAGGAGGATTGCGAACAAGTAATCAAGCACAACGGAGGATCAATATAAAACACCGAGAACGAGGTAGGTTGATCTTTCCATGCATTTACTAAGAAAAGGGGATTTAAATCTAGGGATGAAGGTAGAAAGTAATTTCTATTCTGTCATATCTGCATGCAAAGTATGATCTCTATTTGCTAGTCCGTAGGGTGATTTTCCCCAACAACACATGGGAAAATAAATCACCTGGCCTATAATGCTCAGACCCCATCGGGTTATGCAAATGTTTCTCATCCATCATTGAATCCTATTTATCCTGGCCAGCAACAACTGTATGTAGGAGGACCTACTGGTTACAACTATCCACCTAATCCAGTTTATGGTCCTATTGGTGTTCCTATGCTGCACTAGTATCATCCATAAATTAACTAAAAAATACCTTTCCTTGCAACTTATGATCTCCCAGACTTGTCTCGGTTAATGAATGATCCTATTTTTCATTCACCGGTTTGGCCAGTCATTCCAGATAAACTTCCTTCTGATATTCCGAAATTTGACGAAAAATCTGGTGAAGATCCAAACAACCATGTGATGACTTTCCATTTGTGGTGTTCATCAAACTTCCTCATGGATGNTGCATATCTCTGACCATATTCATGAGTGGAGGCGATGACGAAGGATGATCAAGGCAATCATTCTTGACATATTAT
Source organism: Picea mariana (assembly GCA_032191745.1). Classification (NCBI taxonomy): domain Eukaryota; kingdom Viridiplantae; phylum Streptophyta; class Pinopsida; order Pinales; family Pinaceae; genus Picea; species Picea mariana. The sequence goes on from JASDQU010240880.1 coordinate 121,143, forward strand.
TGGCGGAATTGTTTACTAAATCACTTTTACCCTCGATCGCTCATGATGTCGCTATGGGTGGCATGGTCAGAGAGGAACAAGCCATCACTTAGGCTCAGTATTTAGATTTGGTGTATTGCCAATTTGGTACTTTTTATGATTTGCTTCTGAATGCTGCTCAAGCTAATACTGATCCATCTAAGCCCTCATCCTCACCTCATGCGGATGGTGTTATCGGTTTCATCAAAACTCAGTATTTTTCCCAATCGACCACACTCTCCTCTACCTCCCCCCAAACTCAGATCTCTAAGGTGAATGTAGTTCAATCTGCCCCTTCTCAACAATCCGAAGGTAAGAAGAAGACAAAGAATAAATCAAAAAATAACAATGAATAAACAAAAAATCAAACACCTGGTACCGAAAATAAAACACAACGGAAACTGAAATTCCCATGTATCATTTGTGGTGATGATCACTACACTCGAGGCTGTCCACTTTGCAATGAAGTGGCCAAAATTTTCCAAGGAAAGTCACAACCCGCTGTGCTTACTCAGCCTTTTCCACAACAAAAATCCATGGTTGCTGAAACCCCCTCTCCTGGGGGCAGTTCTAGCCATCCTAATAATGAGGCCTCATCAAGTGCACATATTTATATGTTTAATGGGATTAATTTTACCACTCACTCTAAGACATATGACATACCAGGGAACCCTAACAAAGGAAAAGACATTAACGGTACCGATACTTTACCGGATCCATCATCGTCCTCCGTTAGTCTTCCATCGGTTAATCCTCCATATGGACCACTTCAGATTGAGAAACCCACATTTGAATCTATCTTATGCCCTCCTAAGAGCACTATCTGCAAAGATACCTTTAATCCTAGTTCACGTGCTTCCCAGAACTACAACATTGTTGAAGATTTGGCTCAAGCACTGTGTGCTATGTCTGTGTTAGAAGTTCTACAACACTACCCCAGTCAACGTAGAATGCTCTTGGCCGCTATTGGTGCTGTTGATCCCGAGTCATCCAACCATATCATGTTTAACCTGGAGAATTGTGCATCTTGACTCTCTCACCAACTTGCTTTTCAAGTTGATGTTGTTGTTCATAATCAACAAATCCACCGAACTATTCTGGATGAGGGAGCCTCAACTTGTGTCATGTCTTTAGCGTGTTGGAAAGGTTTAAAATCACCCGCACTTAACAAATCCCCAATGATGTTACACGCCTTCGATGGGCGAGGTTTTCATCCCCATGGGATTTTACAGTCCCTGCCCATCCAATTGGGTGGAAAAATTGTTACTGTTGATTTCGAGGTGGTCGATGCTCTCCTCGATTACAACTTCTTACTTGGAAGAAGTTGGTTTTGTGCTATGACTGTCGTTGCCTCGTCATTTTTTTGATGTGTCCAATTTCCTCATCAGGGCAAAATTGTCACTATTGATCAGTTGGATTTCTGCATGATCGATGCTTGTGCTCCCACTACCAACAGTATTCATTTCTTGGGAGACCACAAGATCATGTATGAAAGCATTGGTGTTGGATTACTAAAATATTCTAGCCTCATGGGTACCTTCCCTACACCACTTCCACCGAATACACATCATATTTCCACTGTCGATATGATTTCGACTGCGGCTTATCAATATTTGGAATCATCTGACCGTTGGATTGTATCTTGTCCATTGGAATTCGATGCACTAGGTGACACTATGCCACTTAGTCCAGCCAAAACATCATACGTTTCTATCCAATCCGCTTCTCCCTCGTCAGATGACAAACATCTATTGGCACCTGACGTTTCCTCGATGCAATCACAATTGAGTTCCTTGTCATCTACGATCGACTGCATTTCCCCAATTTTTCCTTTTAATGAATCTATTCCAGAAATGCTTCACATTGACAAGTTACCTCGGGACAACAACCATCACCGATCCTCTTTTCTTCCCCCTCGTGAAGACATTCGGGACAATATACACTCAATATCCCCTCCTGATGTTGATTTTCCATCATCTCCCATGATTTCAACTTCCGATAATTTGGATCTGGTAGTGGACATGGTGATTTCTTTGGTAGGGTTCTTGGAGCCTGATCTCCTTGCCCCTATCGCAACCCTCGACATGTGTTCCTTCCTGAGTGATTATCGTCCATCCAGCGAAGATCTCTTGGAGGCCATGACTGAGTTTTTTCCCTTGACATGGCATCCTTCTAGAGCATTATCCTCTTGGAAGCCATGATCAAGAAGCAGTCACGAGCAAAGTTTCTCTTCTCTATGGAAAGCTCATTAAAAAATGAAACAAAGGCCCTGAGCATAGTTCTTTTCTTGTGTCAAGCTCATTAAAAAATGAAATAGTCACCTCTCTTGAACCTTCTTTTCATCCACCCTTCTCCTTTTTCTCATCTAATAGAGAAATTGGTGACAACCTCAAAGTCAGTGAATGAATTGAAGCTTGGAGGGCATGTCTCCATCCTTTGATGATCATTATGGAGTTAAGCCACTAGCTTTTCAAGCTGGGGGCATACTGAGCTTAGTCTTTGTTCTTTCTCATGCTCGTAAATACATGAGAATGCATCTAGGTAAACTTTTATCTCTTTTTTGGACCTGTATGGATACATGAAAAAGGAACCCCCTGGAGTCTCCTTTAAGCTCTTTTCAGACTCTCTAAACATGAAAAGATTGCTAAGTGATCTTGCTTACTTTCCCACTCGTTAAAAGGTTTGAAAGGGTGTCTTTTGAGTGATAATTTATCTCTTTTTCGGCCTCACGAGACTAACATTACAAAAAAGGACAACATTGGAGTCATCTTTAAGTTCTTTTTAGACTCTCTAAACATGAAAAGATTGTCGAGCGACCTTGTTCTCTTCACGCTCATTAAAGTATTTGAAGAAAAGTTCTATTGAGTGATAGTTTATCTCTTTTTCGATCTCATCATACTACTTTACGAAAAAGGAATTGAGAGAATTCTCTTTTAAGTGTTTTTCCAGACCCTATAATCATGAAAAACCTTCGAGTTTTCTATCTTTGGAATTGTTAAAACAAACATTGACAGGCCCATACGGGATCGAACCCTTACTTCTTCCAGTTCGTTAAAAAAATGAAGAGGAACTTACCGAAGGTGGGTTATATCAAGCATGTGTTACCCTTCTTGAGCTCATTAAATTAAAAAGAGGTACTTGTCTATCTGGATGGGGGAAAAAATTGAAAGAAGCAAGCCAAGAAGTTTTTGAGAATATTACCAGCAACTCTTAGAGTCTCCCTTGAACACGGTACTTTGTATTTGCACACATATTAATTTGCTGAACCTCTGCACTGAACCAATCCTCTAAGTTTTTCTTACTCCTTTGGGTCACCCGACAAAAGTCACAGTATCCACTACATCATCGTGTTTTGGTCCATGTCATGTTTCTTTTGTTGTGCCTCAGTGTTCAAGGGAAGTATCTGCCTCAAGAGTCAACCATCACAAATATCTTGTCTCAATACCCGTCTTAGTCCATGTTCATTTGATCTACCAAATTACATCTCTATGTCTATTTTGTGTCGTTGATGGGGGATACATCAAGGCCCTCCTTCGATGAGTCTATTCCTGTCGACTTTAACACATTATCCAGGAACTAGACTTAGAAACCAGTTAGTACTTTGGGACCTGCATGCCTCAATGGTAGGCCTCCTCACGTTCAACAGTGGGTTTATATCATTAACCTCTGATCGGATGATTCCATATATGTTCGACTTTAGCTCATCCATTCACATTCATTGGAATGTACTAGAAGTACCTTGGGAATCATTGACATCAATGGTGATCTCCCTCATGCTTGTTAACTGTTTACATCATTGACCGATAATCAAGTGGTTTCTGCCATGTTTGACATCAAGACATCTATTCACATGGTTAGATTCGTACTACATCGAGATCGGTTAGAAGACCCTGGGTTGAGTGATCACTCTAATATGTACTTTGCCCAGGTTGCGATGGAGTTTCTCTTTAACAATGACACATATACTGTCACATAGATCCACTTTGTATTGGTCGTGGCTATGTCTTGTCATCTCGTAGATCCACTGTGTATTCTTCGTGGCTACGATCAGTTGAGATCATGGGAGTATAGATCCACAGTGTATCTTCAGTGGTTATACCTTTTATCAATATAATTATGGATCTACAGTGAATTTATGGTGGCCATACCTTGAAAGTCTCTATCACTCAAGCATAGGTATGCCTGCCTTGGGTTTGAAGCATGTCTTAATATTTGTTTGATGATTGTGTGCAGCTTTTGTCAAGTTCTTTGAGTCTACACCCTTGCTTGAAAGTCTACAAAGTATTTCAGTTATCAATTCTCGTCTTCTAACTTCACTCTTTGGGGGGCAATCTGTTACACCTCAAAATTACTCACTTCGCAAGTGTCGTCATTAGTGTCGCAAGTGTCGCATCTTGACCGCAAGTGTATAAGTGTTGCTGACATCATACTTCCTTCTTGCCTATGTCATGCCTCCAACAACATGACAGGGACACTTAGGACACCTCAAAGATTNTGCTATTGGAAGAACCACTAAAAATTGAGTTTCAGAGAGGAGCGCTCCCCTATACAGTGTCAAGGGGTGCTATAACACTCTGTCCACCCTTTTGGGGGAGTTTTATAACACCAATGCTCACTTTCTTTCTCTTGGGGAGCGCTATAACGCTCTGATGCCCCTTTTGGAGGAGTGCTACCTATTTTAGGCGAAAAATGGTTTGTTGAGAAGAATGAGGGAAAGATCCCCTCAATATTTGAAGGAAGTTGGATTTGAATCCTTGGTCAAGCCATGATCTTAGGGAAGATCCATAACTAAAGGAGGAAAATCCTCAACTTACCCCAAAGATATCTCAAGTGGTTGGGCCTCTCCAAGCCTATTTAAATAGGCCTTCTCATGGTGAAAGGGATGGGAAAAAGTATCGTGAAGCATCCAACTTATGATCTCATGAAGAAGATGTCATTTGGAACATCAACATTCTGTGTGTGAACTGTTTGAGCAAGGGTTCAGACGAAGAAGGCTTGACGAAGCTGCTACACTCACATCTATGGTTGTAAGCATTCTTTGTTTTTTTTCTCTTTAATATAATATGCTTGGCCTGTTTCTTTCAAATCTGTGTTTGATCTCACATGAATTTGTCTCTAATAGATAGATCTATTTCGAACTAATCTCAGTACAGTAGGAAGTTGTTTGTACTTTTGTTTGTCTACAGGGCTTATCAAGGAGTTCAAGATTCGAGATCAACTCGGACTGTGAAGGGACAAACACCAGTAAAAGGTGCTTCTTTTCTCCTTCCTCCTCACACATTAGTTTATCTAGATCTAAAAGGAAGTTAGTGTCCATGATAAGCATCTTCTGTCTTAAGAGTTAAGATTCTATCTCTCAAGAGGAGATCTACCTATCCGCAGGGAGATTTTCCTTCAATAGTGGCATGGCCTATCTTGGTAGCCCAGGTATGCCACAAATTGGTATTAGAGTTTGAATTTAGCATCTAGGTGGTAGCATGATCTAAATTGGGTAGCTGGGGGTGTTACAGATGATGTGTATGAATTATTGTTTCCTTTTCCATTAAGTAATGCTTCCATATATTTAAACTTACACATACAATTCCTTATCATATGTTGTATAGTTAATCAAAACTTGGGTGAAAGTCTCAGAATGATGACATATAGGTTTACCTCGTTGCATCAAGACTGCACCCATGGAATATCCTCTTGCATTGGTTTGAATCTCAAATGGATGATGTAGATATGACAGAGCCAATGCTGGTGCAATGGTTATCTTTTCCTTCAATGTCTCAAAGGCCTTCTTCTGTTTGCCTCCCCATTGAATGAATTTCGTAATACTTGTTAATGCATGTAGAGTTGCTGATATGTATGATAAATTAGAAATGAATTTCCTCCAATAATGTATTGCTCCTAAAAGGCTCCTGAATTCGGTGGTAGTAGTTGGATTGGTTCGTTTCACAATGACTTCTACCTTTACATGATTTATCTTTATTCGACCATTCCCTACAAAGTAACCCAAATATACCAGAGACGTTTTTCCAAATTCATCACTCTCATAAATGTTGTTAGTGTGTTACATAACCCAAACGACATAACCAACCATTCGAAAAAGCCTTGCTTGGTATTGAAAGTAGTCTTCCATATGTCACCTTATGCAATTCTGATATGATGGTAACCACTTCTCAAGTCCAAATTAATGAAATACAAAACATTCTTTAATTGATCTAATAGATCATCTATTCTAGAAAGAGGTTAATGGTTCTTTACTGTAATATTGTTCAAGGCTCAGAAATCAATACACATCCTCCATGTGCCATGTTTCTTCATAACTAAAATAATAGGAGAACCACATGGAGAGGATCTTGGTCTGATGATTCCTTTATCGAGTAACTCTTGAACTTGCTTCTTGATTTCTGCATTCTCAGTCACTGATGACCTATACATTCCAATGTTCGAAAGAAGAGCATCTTGCTACAAATATATTTCATGTTCAACCTCTCTTTTAGGAGGAAACCCTGTAGGTTCTTGAAAAAATTCATCATAATTAGATATTATGTTGATCAATTCTTGTTTATGATTTGGATCACAACTTTCTAAAGAATTTTTTATGTCTTCTTCTTTGTATTTCACTATCATGAGAACAAAATATTTTCTTGTGCTCACGAGTCTCCTAATTCTCGATGCTCACTAAAGAAACATTAGTTTTGATGTGATGATATTTGAAAATATATTCAATCCCATTCTTAAGAAGGTGATATTTATTATCTTCTTGGTAGAAAAAAATATTCCTGTCAAATAGATATGGACTACCCAAGACAATGCAAAAAATTTCAATAGGCACAACATCTAACTCAACCTCATGAAAGAACATAGCTGTAATTACAAACCTAATCTTACATTGCTTTGTTACCTGCAACTTAGCATCGTCACACACTCCAACCTAATGGATATTGATTTTTTTGAGGTGTTATCTTAAATCCCAACTTGTTAAATATTTATTTAGATATTATATTAACTTGAGATCCACTATCAATAAAGTATCTACCTTAGTATGCCTAACTATAAGTTTGACATGGAAAACCTCGCTCATTTTCTTCTGATAAATATCACTTTCTATATTGGCATATCGAACAGAATAATTTGATTTGATAGATGATATATCTTTTCTTCCTATTGCCATGATCTTATATTCATTTCCATAATGTGACCCTAGATCCTAATGCATTGATGCAATAGTCTTTTTCTTCCCTTTATCCTTGAATTTCTTCAGTCGTAGATATGGATGCAACTTTCAACAATGTGATTCCTCATATCCCTTTCTCTTACAGTGGGAACATGTAGGTCTTCCCTCATATTTCTTCTTTGTGGATGATTTCTTTCTCTTCCATTTACCTTCAGTTTCTTCTCAAACTTGAATGGCTTCTTATCTTCACTTGCATGCTTACCCTTACTAGCCTTTAGATGTGTAGCTTCTACTAACATCTTATCAATGTTAGTAGGGATAAACATTAGAATTGTGTTTATAAGATATGAGTTCATTCCACCAATATACTTCAGAAGAGTTTCATGAATATACAACAAAATTGCTAGGGATAATGCCTTCTTTTTGAATTTGTGTGTATATGCCTGAATATTCTAGCCTTTACCCTGTCTCAAATGCTTCCACTCGATCATTGGTGTCTGTGTATGTGCTAGTGGATAGAATTGTGTTCTTATAGCCTTAGTAAACTTATCCCAAGCAGAGATTACTTTACCTTTTTGAACAAGATCAAATTTCATCTACTCTCCCAACATATTAAGGCAGTGCCACTTAGTTGAAGAGAAGATAATTATATCTTTGTAGCCCCATCCATAATCCTTTGAACAATGCAATATAATTCTATTTTCTTGATCTAGTTGAATAATTTCTCAGCATTCAGTTCTCCATCATAGGTCGAAAAATCAAACTTAACATAAAATTTTAGTAATGGTAGGTTATTCTCATAATTCTTAGAGGACTTGTTTCGATGAGAAGAATGTTTACTTGCTTCAGAAGAAACTGATTATGATGATGAGGAAGGGGAAGGGGGATCTTAAGTTCCACCAACTTCACCTCCTCCTTCTCCTTTTACTAAAGATTCTCCGCTTGCAGAATTTTGAATTCTTCATTCTAACTCATCTATTGTCTCTTTTAGTGATTTAAGCGTAGATTTTATCTCTTCATGACTCATGGGATGATTTCCTTCTTCTCCTTTTTCCTAATCCATCTTATGTCGTCGAAATCTCTTTCCAATATCGGACTTATAACTTGCAATTTTATTTTTTTTAGTTTGTTAATTTGTGCGGAACCTGTTGGCTACGCGATTAACCTGTGGCTTGAGAAACCGCGACTCAGGGAAATCTAATCCGTCAAAATCACCCAGGGATCGCACCCGGCCTGAGCCACACCAACCCTTAACATGGTTGGATTTTTTGTCCCCGCAGGTTTCGAACCGGTGACTTTAACATCACGGAGTGGCTTAACAACACACTCCGTCACCAACTATCCTACACCTCGGGGACACTTGCAATTTTTTCTTTACCAAGTTTGAGTTTGGCTCTTGTAAGCATCCACTTGCAAAATACTTGTCAAACCTACTTTGCTACCAAATTGATCTGAAAAACTCTTAGATGCTGATAATTTTAAATACACATAAACATCCACTTTATCTTCGAAATAAAATGATTGCTTGACCGTTTTTCAAATTACATGTGAAGAACTTATCTAACCAAATTCCACTTTAATGATAAATAACTTGCAAATAATTTAACTTGAAATTAACAACAATAATATAATCACATACACAAGTTGGAAAAAGTAGAGTTCACCCAATTTGGGCTACCTCTTTGAGTCTACTTCCAATAAAGAATTCTTATATTAATGCTCAAATCCTTGCGTCTTACGATGACATTTTTACATGTTGCTCAAATGTATAAACATAGTGCATCGTTGAATTCCTCGTGAAAAATCATGCAAAATTGATATAAAATACTTGAAATTCCATCAAGGTACGCTCGACATGCTTTATGGTGTAACCTCAAAACTTGTGTACCCTTGGGCACACATTTTGAGACTTCTCTCTACATTAAGTATCTGTCCTTTTCCTTGGGTCACTCACCATTAAATAGGTGTGGGCCCCCAAATAAATCTTAGAATTTTAGGCTAGGATTTAATTACAAATTAGGTTGCTTCATAACAAAATCCGAACTTGTAGCCAAATTGGTTAAGGCATAGTTATATATGTGGTAAATTAGGGGTTTGAGCCCCACCGACCACCATGTATTCCAAATTTTGTTTAATTCTTTGACATATAATTAAAACCATATGTTATATATGGTATAACCATTGAACTTTCATGTGGACATAGAACATATACCATAGTTCGGTTATAACCATATAACATGTGGCTATATAACATAAAAATTTCGGTGATAGCCCCATGTTTCAGTTACATGACATATATGTATATAAACCAAGGGCCAAAGGTCGAGGGCCTAGGCCCTTGACCCTTTGGCCTCCCATTAGAACTTTAATGTAAATTCAAATACATTTTTTTCCACATGTATGTGAAGACCTATTATGGTGGCGAGTTGGCATGGAGAGTTTTGTTAGACCTTTGAAGGGGTTGTCGAGGTTGTGGGTCCATCCCCCATTGAATCCATAACTTTTAATACATTTATCCAATATTGGCCAATGAGATGCTGCCACGTGGTATCCTCTAATTGGCTCTTTAATTCCACATGTCATTCGACAATTCGTCCATTGGATGCGAATTCAGCTACCCAATCATTATACAATTAATCCACGTGGCACCTTGGGGTGTGGCCATGTCACCTCTATGGTCATTCCACATGTAAACCTTATAGTGGAGACACGTTTCACACTTGTAGTGGTGACACATGTCACCCTTTTATCCCTTTGACTTTGAATTTCACCTGTTTGACTCAAACTTTGACCGCTCATAAATTTTTCATTTAAACTCCATTTGAGGTGCTATTTTCACCATTGTAATGTTGTCGACGATATCTATGATTTGATGGAATTTTCAAAATGATTTAAAGAATTTAAAGTTTGATCATTTCTGAACCATTTTAGACCTCTGTGTATATTCCATATCTTTTTGTACCTATTTGAGCATTCCCAGAACCTCCTCGATCACTAGGAGGGTTTTCTCCTATAATTTCCACTTTGCCATTAGAAGGTGGCTGTAAATTACTCTGTACAATAGGGGATTCACCTTGTGTTTCTAGTGGCTCTATTTTCTTGGTCTCTTCCTCCTTTTCCCCTGGGTCTTCTTAGTCTATTTTCGTATCACCTATTGTCTCTGCATTGATTTTTTTTTCTATATCTCCTCCTGTATCCTGTTTTTCTTCCACTTCCATATCGGTAGCCTTTTCAACATGGGAATTTTATAATTCTATATCAGCCTATTTTTTGAGTTCTTCCTCTCTAGACTCACCATTTCTACCGATAGGTTCTTGTGCCGAATTTGATCCTTTTGTCCCTTCTCCTTCATATTTTGCAATTTTTTCTGTATCATTGCTCTCTTCCTCTATTGAACCCTTAGTTTCAGGAGGGGAAATGAATTTGAGCCAAGTCCCATTTCTATGTTCCAATGCATGGATGACCATGATTTTGATTAACCCATGGTTCAAAAAAAAATCTTTCTGGTGTTTATATCGACACACAGAGCTAGATATTAGATTCATGGTTTCGAGTAAAAATCAGGGAATGTTGAGCAACTTCCCATGAAGAAGATGCGATAACAACATGAACTGGTAATTGGAAATGGTGGTGAATATTCCTTCACATGTAATATATCTCTGAACAAAATAAGTGACATCTTTCCATGAAGGGGGTAATGAGGCTCTATCTATTCCCCTACCTTTTTCCTTTACTTATTCTTCACCTCTCATAAAATTTTCTTTGGCTGTTGGGATTGATGCCTTTCGGCTAAACCAGATCACCCTCGACTGTGGTATCTCATTAGCTTCTATGGTGGCCCCTTTTGTACAATCAATATGTATTCTGTGTATCATCAAGCTTACTCCTTGTTGGGCCCTTCATTTTTGAATGAGAAGTTGCACAAGAAGGACTACAATACCAGTTTTGGTCTAGTACGAGTTGTGCAAGCTACAAAACAAGTTGGACAACAAAGAAAGGATAAGTAACATAAATCCATTGCGAAAAGGACAACACAATGCCAGAAAGGAAAAAACAATTGAAACAAAACAAGAAAGAATGTGAGGTCAAAGAAATAAGACCCTACTTACCTTATATATAGGGATGAATATAATTGTAAAAGGGTTGGTGTCATAATGGTAAAGGGTTGTTTATTGTTGAGAAGTCAGGTTTGAGTTCTGAAAATGTAAGTTGTATGCCATTTTGGGAAATAGAGCTTCACAACATGGGTTCATAGCCAGGATTCTGTAACATAGCACTAATTTGTATCTTTGAGGTTGTAATTGAGAAGGATCTGAAGATAATATATGAAGAAGGATCCAAATTTTCAAAATATTTTGCGCCATTTTTTGTTTATACTTATGCATTGTATCTTTACAGTACTTCTTTATGCTTCATAAGTTCCACATGATGTTTTCGTGTTTGAATTCTTTTCGTAACCTAAGTAGCTTCAATTCTTGCGTACATAAGTTCGATCTGTTCTTTAGTTAGTTTGTCTTGCACAAGATCAAGATGGATATTGAAGGTTATGTGAACCCTCCTAAGTATTTTTTGTTTCCCTTCCCTATCATTTTGTCTTAGCTATGCTTCGGGTGAGACTTCTTCTCTTTGGAGGAGATGAAAATCCCAACGCTCTAGACTACATGATAACTTTTGTTGGTAACCTGATAAGCACCTTGGTCTGATCAATATTGCGCCAACAAAATGGCTCTGTTGCCGGGACCTATGTTAAAAGGGAACCTATAGGGAGGATGCTTTCACGGATTCACACATCTAATATTGAAAAATGGTGGGAGAGAAATTGTGATGCCTTCATATGGAAAGAAGCAAAGATGAGATGAAAATCTATGAAAGATACTCAGGAGGTAGTCTTTTACTCAGAAAGATCGAGTGACCAGTACAAGATATTCTGGGTTAAGTTCCCAGAAGAAATTTCCCACTGGATAGATAGGCTCCAAGAAGCTCCAGAGTTCCAAGAATGATTCAAGAGGACCTGTACTTGGGATACAAAAAATATTGCAGCACTTCATCGGCTGGATTGTCCAGTCACCCAAGCGATTGATTTTTGGGTCAATACTACATTAGAAGGATACATTATCGAGTTTGCAGTTGAGAGTCACTAATATTTTTCATGAGAAGAGGTGAATTTCAAGAAAGACACAAGGGGAAGACCATTCAGATAAATCCCCCTGTGGATTAATTTTTTCTTGATTGAATAAGGGATGTTGACTATGTCTCCAACTGAGATGGCAGTGTAAAAACCCTCGATTTGGGTAGGGCGAGGTTGAGGTGGAGTCATGGCCTAAGAGAGGGGATAGGGTTCTTTGAAAAATGGGGGAAACATCAAGAAATAGACTGAAGAGATGAGCAAGCCTTGAAAAGAGCCGCCATAGTTGAGAAGTGGTGGAGTGGAAATATAAAGAAAGTAGCAAAACAGTCTGAGAAGTTATGAAAAGAAGTCGGACCAGGAGAAGTAGAGGAAAGACAGATGGAAGAGTTGCGGGAGATGAGAAGACAAGAAAGACTGGCTAGTCAAATATTAAGTGAGAGAGAAGAGAAGAGGGAAAGAAGTCCCTAGGAGGGTGGAAAAGAAGGAGAAGGTGTAGAAGCAAGAGAGAATAAAGATGACATGAATCTTGAAGATGAAAGATAATATTCAGCCCCAATGAAAGGAAAGATCAGGAATACGACTGAAGAGAATGCTCTAGAGGAAGAAAACGAGACCCACTAGATAAAATAAAATTGCCTCGAAGCCAGTGGCGCCAGCCTCGAATCGCCCATACCCCAAGTGTATTCTATACAAGTGGTAAATTCAATACTACCCTCTTATGCTAATTCTATTCCAATACAATTAGTTAGTCAGTCACAACCAGGAAGTGGGAGTATAGGGAGGATATTGGGATCCCATGGTTTTATTTTGATAGGAGCAACAAGATAAAAAATGGTTGGTCATGCGGGAGGTTCGATTGATTGATACCCAGAATTATGGGGTAATGGAGATGAAGATGTTGAAAAACGTTGGTTCTTGTGTGAGGCAGTGTGGAGGTACAGAGGGAATCTAGATGTGAATAATTTGGTTGAGTTCCATACTACCTTGAGAGGTCTCACTATTAAATGGTACATGAAGATTATTGAGCCAGGAGTATCAAGAATGCAAAGTCAAGTGTTCACACTTGACTAGGTGCGGACAAGGTTCATAACAGAGTTTAAGCTACCTTAGTCAGAACAATAGGATCTATCTGAGTTGTGCGAGATTCAACGAAGGGAAGGTGAATCAACTTGGGAATACAAACAAAAGTTTAAAGATGATATAGGGAGGTTAGCGCATCCAATCCATAAGGAACATCAAAGAGAATCATATATTCATGGATTTCTACTTTTGACACAGATTTCGTTAACACAACAATGGATAGTGACTTTAAGAGATGCCTTGGAATAAGAAATGAAGATTGAAGCCATGGGGGGATATCATGGGAGCCTGAGAGTGACCAGACCCCCAACAGATGAAAATTTGGCACAACTATAAGGGAAGATATTAGCACTTATAGAAAAGATTCAAGAATCAATGATACCTATATTAGGATGACCGCAGGTCTGGTGTACCGAATGTTAAACAGAAGGACATTTGGTGAACGAATGTCCATCAATGAGGGGAATGGAACCTACTCATAATTCGATGGGACCCTCACTAGTACCCACATGAGGATTTGCACAAGTATTTGTGGATTTACCATTCCATAACCCCACCCCATATCATTCTTTTCCAGGAAGCCAAGAAACACCAACAGTTGAGTATTGCAAGATTTATCGAAATCATGGGCATGGGCCAAGACAATGCCCCATTATGAATAAGTATTCAACAATACCAAATATTGTACACTATGAGTTTTGCGCATCTACCACACATACCACCAACCAATGTAGAGTGTTGGATGCACTTATAGATAGGTTGGAACGAACAACATTTAGGGTCAATGAAACCCCTCAGGGACTGGGAAGAGGTCAAGGAGGTGGAGCCGAAGGAGACTTCATAGGAGGAAGAACCAGAGGAAGAGGACAAAGAATATGTTATAACTATGATGAGAAAGGCCATATGGCTAGTTATTGTCCTCATCTGAGGCAACCATGGTGCTCTCATTGAAGACCCAATGGGAACGCAACTAAAGACTGCCCAGAACTAATTGAAAAATGGGAATATTGAGCACGTGAACGAGGAAATGACCTCATGAGTTCATAAATCAAGATATTTATTAAAGGAAAATTTCCCAACCTCAATATCGTCACTCAAGGATGAGAAAATACTAGAGCTGATGCTGGTAATTTACTTCAGATCTAGAAGGAAACACCTGAGGATAGGTATGATCCTCTTAAACATAAGTTGTTCTTTAAAGATGCTATAGAAGTATTTCAGAATATCCCTAGCCCAGAGATGCAAGAGAAACCCCCTCAACCTATTGTTTACCCTAATATTTCGCAAGTCCCTGCTTCACCCCTTGCACCCAGAAACTCTATATCCTCGATGAGACAACCTGAGCAACCATAAAACCTAGTAGACCTTGGTTTCAGTTGTTTTCTGATATTCTTGGGAATGACCAACTAACAAAAAAGTTGCGCAATGCACTTTACCTAGTTTTAGGGAACGAGGAACCCATAGAAGAAAGAATAAGGACTAATATTCCTAAAAAGAATACTCAAAGAGTACAGATAAGGAAAGTACAAATATTAAAAGAATTCATACTAGTAGCCCAGCTAGATAAACTTGAGATTAAGGATGTTATGTTAGATCTAGGATCTGATGTGAACGTTTTGCCTAAAAAGACTTGGGAAGCCCTAAGAAAAACTGAGTTGACATATTCCCCAATCCAGCTAAGGATGGCCAACCAATATTGCATTTTCCCCATAGGAAGACTGGAGAATGTGGAAATAGATTTTGTGGGAGTCAAGACTATGGTTGACTTTGAGGTGATTGATATTATGAGGGATAAGGACCCTTATCCTGCCCTACTTGGTATTGATTGGGCCTATGACAGCTATGCAGAAATCGACCTAAATAAATACACTATGACATTCGAGGCAGATGGAATCAGGGTATTTCAACCCTTGGATCCATATGTAGGCCCCAGATATACGGAGCCAATGGATAATAATATGGAGGGAGAAGACTTGGATCAGTTGTACACTGTAACAATAGGAATAAGAGAAGATTATATAAATCCTACTACTGATGAATAGGTAAGTTGGAGGAGTATACATTCAGTGGATGAAGACTCATAACTGGCATTTGACAGTTGGCAGCAAGGCTCATGTTGGAGGCAGGCCAAATAGGAAAAGAAAGGTGTTTTTATGAAAGAAAGAATGCACGAGGAAAGCGACAGCTGGAAGGAAGAGAAACAAATGTGCATGCAGGGAATACCTAACGAAGGTAGGGTTAGGGTTTTGGTAATGTATTGTAATGGATGAATAGCCGAAAACATATAAATATTAATACTTAGTTATCATAGCGAGGTTGGACGTTGGAGGTTCAAATTATTGTTGTTATTGGTTTTAGTTATGCACGAGTTGATGCGATATGTAATATTTTGCTGTATGATCTATTTTGTATAAGTTGTTGAGCTAGAGAAGACAAAGGAAGGTATATCTTGAGGGTTATATCGTAGGCTAAGGAGCCTGGTGTGATCTAGTCTGCCTCATATATATCTTACCCAACTATGAAGGAGTGTAAAGCATGCAGCGCTGTAGATGAAAAAATACTATAATAAAAGAGCCAAGAGCCACATCTTTGTGGATGTATCCCAAGAGGGGGTGAACCATGATAACATCTATTTTATGTGATGAATGCATGCATATCTTTATTGTCTTCAATTGCTATTGTTATGCTTAATGAATGAGTCATTATATTTTATGCTTATTTGTCAATAACAGTACATTGTGGTTACTAGTTATAATAATGGTTCAATGTTTAGTTCTCATATCTCACACTCAATCCTAGGTTGTAAACACATGATTCTTACAACCACCCATTAAGGTTATCTCAGGTGAGACTGCGCAGCGCATTCTGTGTGCTATGTCTTCTTCTGGTTTACTAGGAGGGCCGATAGTTTTAGAGGCTTTGTTGGAAACACAAATAGACATGAACCTTGGGTCAATAAATTCAGACAGAATACAAGAGTAAGAAGATTAGTAACCAACAAATGGTTTCGTTGCCATTGGTAGTAACATGTGAGGATTGAGTAGATGAGATAGGTTGACCAAGAAAAGAGTAAAGAAAAGATGGAAGCAATGAGCCATTAGAAGGGGATGTTGAGACCGTGGAATCCCACAAAAGCAGAGATCGAAAGCTCGTTAAGAACAAAAGATCTAGAGTTTGCACAGAAAGATAATAGAAACCCTAGATTAACACCCCGCAAGTATCTTGATAACTACATGTTTATATATTTTCATGAAGTCTTTTTCTATGATTTTCCACACTTATTGCAGGAGTGAATACTAAGGTTGAAGGATAGCCATGCACCGAATCGGATTTGACAACTAGATTGGACCCCAATACGGATTGAGAAGTTACAGTAGGTGAACAACAAATTCACCTGCACAGTAGACTTTTGGCTTGACAGTATTGTGGAAGGATCTATAATAGATTTTGGAATAGACACAGCGAATTCGTACAGTGCAACAAAGAGAGATTTTATACGTGGAACTCGAGGAAGGTACATTCGATCACTGTATAATTCTATTAATATATTGTTATATAACAAAGGCGTACTGACAATGGAGTCAAACAACTAGACTTCCCTACGTGCATGGGGGAAGGGGGGAAGCATGAAAGGAAGAGGAGAAATGGAAGGAGGAAAGGATAAGGGAAAAAAGGAGGAACCCTTGGACCCAATCATGATGAACGATGACCAGATTAGGAAGATCATGGAGATAGCTAGAAAGACACGTAGCAGAGTACCCTACCAATACAAGGTGAATACCAAGAAGAGAGTCGCTGCCATGAGGGAAGGCTTGGAGAGTGATCAGGAAGAGGTATATGATCTCTGGGATGTAGAGCAGATTGAGGAAATCCTACGCGCAACATATGAGAGGAAGATGAGAGGTCCAAGAACGGGAAGAGAAGGAAATAATCCTATCCATATTAATGTCAATGTGAAACCCATAAACCCATGTGCGACTAATAAACCAAAGAGAACACCACCATTTAGACAACCAAAGTTCAGAAGCATTTAGACAATAGGGAGTACATCTACACAATGAACAACAATTAGAGGATCTAGTTTAGGCAACACTAGTCAAGTACCTACACCGCGCGGAGGTAGTAGTTCAACATTTAGAATGGAAGGACATGTTCCCACCATCAGGTTACCAAAATTTCGAGGGGAAGCAGTAGAAGACCCTGAGAAACACTTGTTCATTTGTGCAAATATCTGGGAAGATTAACAAATTACTGATGAAGATACTAAACTTCCGCAGTTAGCAATTATGCTAAGAGACTGTGCACTAGACTGGTACATGAGTCTAGATGCAAACAGTGCCCCTAGGATGACAAGGACACTGAAAAACATTAAGAAGTTACCGATAAATGAGTTATAGAATCCGAGCTCAGAGGATCAATACATGAATGTGATGATAGAAATCTGACAGAAACCTGGAGAGTTTATTTGGGAGATTGACCAGTGATTCAAGCGACTAAAGGGAAAGTTAAAATATCTCATGACCGATATGCAACATCGACACCTGTTTGTCAACTCATTGCTACCACACTTAAATACCCATTGCGACAAAATAAGTTCCAAACGCAGGCAGAGGCTCTGCCGGCAGCCCTGCAACTGGAAGAATACCAATATCAACAGATGGACCCAGCTATCAAAGAAATGGAGGACTTGAAGAACTTAATTTTTCAAATGAACCAGAATAAGAACAAGGACAAATGAGAAGTTGTTTGGTGTACCACATGTAGGATGGAAGGAAACCATAAGAACAAATGTCTAACATTTGCGCAATATATGGCAGTAGGAATGCCAAATCTGTTACCAACATGAGGATTATGGTGAGAGATCTGCAAGAAAATGGGTCACGGCCCTTACCACTGTACGATGATGCAGAAATACCAGACAACTACAAAGAATTCATATTGAAAATTTTTGAAGTCAGTGGGCCATGACGACAAAGATTGTAGAACTATGGAGTTGATGCAAGAAAGGACATCAGATGCATATAGAGTGCAGGTAGAAATTATGACGGGGCAATCCACATCACAGTTTAATCAAGTTCCACCTCCATACAACACTGAGCAATAATAGTATAATACTACACAAAAACCATATAATAATGCGCAACTGCATTACAACACAACACAACCTCATTACAATACCACACGATATAATCAAGCGCCTCAGTATAATGCACCGAGAGGAGATTGAGTAGGCTACAAAGGTGGAGGAAGAGCCAAAGGAGGTTTCAGACGAGGTAGAGGACCAGTGGTATGTCACAATTGTCAACAACTGAGACATTACACAAGGAAATGTCTGCTTCCACCAACGACTTGTATGTATTGTCACACATCAGATCATGACATAGAAGAATGTCCAACACTACTGCTAAAGATCGAGGAAAAGACCAACCAGAACAATCATATTGTTTAGTGGATTTCATCCGAAGCAAGGGATGAGGGACGGAATATCAACATAGTTACCTGCAGAGGAGCGAAAATAGGAAACAATGCAGCTCAACAAGAACCAATACAAAATCAGTGGGTAAAGAAGAACGTCAAACCAAGGAAACAGTTCGACGCATAGAACGAGAAAGAAACATTTAAGGAAGCAAGACATGAATTTTAGAAGGAAGACATGGCATGGACTTCAATTGTGAAACAAAACAAGGAAGAACCAAAGTACAATATGTCTCCAATATTGGATCATACCAACAAAATGCAACCCATGGGACAAGTAAGTACAATCAAAGTCTTTTTTCAATCATTTGTAAAGGTATTAAGTGATCCATCATCTATGAAAATATTGAAAAAAATACTAGAAAAATGTAGCATTGAGACGAAAGAAAAACTAGAACCAAAAATAGTCAATCACCAACATACTAGGAGAAGAACAAGTAGTGAGTTCATACTGAATGCCAACATTGGAGATTTCAACAGGAGAGATATCATAATGGATATAGGATCTGAAGTTAATGTGTTACCAAACAAGACATGGAAATGCATGGGAGAGCCCACATTAGGATATTCACCTGTTCAATTGAAACTAGAAAACCAACATAGAGTCCTACCAATTGGTAGACTGAAAGGAGTAATAATGGACCTAGATGGAGTACGCACTAAAGCAGATTTTGAATTCAGTGAAATAGTGGACGACACAACACCTTACCCAATGTTGTTTGGTCTATATTGGGTGTTTGACAACCAAGCCATAATTAACTTAAAGAACAGGAAAATGACATTTGAGTCAGGAGAATACAGGGTCATCACACCATTAGATCCCTTAGAAGGAGAGAGGTTTGTAGAACCTACTTGACTAGACTTAGAGGAAATTAGCTAGTTGTACACAACAACTGCACACAATGCAGATTATGTGAACCCAATTGCAGATGGGATACTCAGTTGGCAGAGCATTACCTCATGTGAAACCGACTTAGATGTTGGTTTAGAGAACTGGAAACAAAGGCTACACGAAGTGTCCATGTGAATATGTGCAAGAATAGATCACGTAATAATATGGGTAGGCACGAAAATAAGGGAACCACCTAGTTTCCACAGAATAAAGGATTTGGAAACATTATTGGCACAGTATGAAGATGAAGTTTCATAGAACCAAATACTGTTATTATTGGATATAGCACACAAGGCCACACCAACAAGATGGTGGGGCACACAAAAATAGACAATCACATATTGGTACCAATGTAAGCGGTTACTAAGCATAAGGTTCAACACATAACCGAAAAACAAAAAGTAGGAGAAGTATGATGGAAAAGGGGTACCAGTAGAACACTTGGAGGACTACAGAACGTTGTGGAAAATGAAACCCCCAGAGGAATGGCCTCATCATTTTATACACACCCTGGAGGGCATACCAGGGAACTAGTATACAAACCAAGAACTGTGCAAGGGAACTACAACCTGGATGACATTGCAACAAAATTTTACAGTCACTTTTTCATTCGAACATGAAAAACCCAATATAGATCCCGCTCTTAAACAGATAATAGGAGTGATATTCATCAAAGAACCAGAGGTAGAACTTATCATAGAAGGACAACAACGTAACAAACAGACAGTTAAGGAACTATTTTCATGTTACCATGTGCAAGAAGAAGCACCGGATGAAGACGATCCACACGACATTCAATTTGAATAAGAAGAAGGATAAAGAGAAGTGGAAGGTCCACCTATAGAATTAGAAGCCATTTCCATGCCGATAAAGGTAAAGAAAGTCAATATTGGGACAGTCAAACATCCCAAAATGGCCAGCATTGGAGACTACTGGGATGAGAAAACAATGGAAATCATAATAGAGTTATTGCGTGAGTACAACAACTTGTTTCCCACAACATTTATAGTGATGAAGGGTATTGCCGAAGAGCTAGGAGAAATGAAGATACCACTCAGAACTGAAGCGAGACCGATCATACAATGACCATACAAACTGAACCCAATATATAAGTAGAAAGTCAAAGCTGAGATCGACAGGATGCTCGAAGATGGAATCATAGAACTGGTTGAATAATCAGAATGGATAAGCCCGATGGTAGTGAAGGAAAAGAAACAAGGAGTTATAAGGATATGTGTTGTCTTGAGGAAGTGGAACGATGCATGCCTACATGACCTATTCCTTACACCTTTCACGGATGAAGTGTTAGAGAATGTAGGAGGACATGAATCTTACTCATTCACTGATGGATTCTCAGGCTACCATCAGATCAAGATAGCATAGGAAGATAGATACAAGACCATTTTTGAGACATAATGGGGATCCTATCAATACACAGTCATGTCATTTGGACTGAAGAATGCACCAACAATATTCTCCAGAGTAGTCATCGTCGCGTTTAAAGAACTCATCCATCAATTCCTAGAAGTATACCTAGATGATTGGACAGTTTATAGTTTGTTGAAAGACCATGTCAAAGTCTTACACCTGATGTTAGAGAGATGCAGGCAATGCCAGATATCACTAAACATAAAGAAATGCATATTCAGAACACTGTTTGGGATACTATTGGGCCATATAGTATGCAAATAAGGCTTATTAGTATATCCTGTAAAGATTGCAATAATTGTTAACTTACCGCCACCCAAAATAGTTCGTCATCTAAGAGAGACGTTGGGACACACAGGATACTATAGGAAATTTATCAAAGGCTACGCGCAGATTACCGCACCAATGGAAAAGATGTTAAGAAAGGATACACAATTTCAGTGGAACGACTAGTGCCAACACAGTCTGGATCCCCTGAAGGAAAAGATGGTCACCAAACTAATATTAGTATTTCCAGACTAGGAGAAGACATTTCATGTCCATGTAGATGCATCAACCATAATGCTTGGAGCTATCTTGGCATAGCCAAGAGCGAGAGACTTGGATCACCCGATAGCATTTGTGA
>JASDQU010240881.1:44956-55007 GCA_032191745.1 Picea mariana
CATTAACTGTTGGAGATTCAACCCACCCTCTTTAGGCTTCTTGAAGGTGCCACATGGTAGCCTCTTATTTCCCAACATTTCCAACTCATTTCCAATTCTACACCCTACCATGTGGCACCCTTTCAGTGGTGCCACCTATATTGTATGGATTCCACATCACTTCCAACTATGTGTATGGATTTTGACATGTCCACTGACTAGGTTGTCATTTTATCTGTATAGATGGCATGTGGAAAAATCCAACTAGTCCATATAGGAACCAAATGTGATAAATTTGGGTGACACATAAAGAAAAAACTTTTATAGGGAACCTATGAAGTACAATCACGAAGAGAAGTCATCCCTAGTGGTTGTCTTGGAAGTAGAAAAACTCCGCCACTATATCTTGCTTCAAACCCCCAAGGTCATGGAAGATTCTAATCTGATGCAATACTTACTCAGTTAGTGCCAGATCAATGGAAAATTTGCTTGTTGTATCATCATCCTTCAGGAATACGATATAGAGTTCACAACTCCCAAGAGAAATAAATCCCTTGCACTCGCAGAGCTGATTGCAGACCTCCCATCAAACTCAAATGACACCCCTATGAATGAGAACTTACTGGATGAACATTTATTCTTGATTTCATTCGACAAATCATGGTATGGAGACATTCTCATATATCTTTGTACGAAAAATTTTTGCCCTCATCTCTCTCAAGACGACCACTACCACATCCATCATCAAGATTCCCGCTACCTCCTTATAGGAGACATACTTTATCCTAGGGGGGGAGACACTATTCTCAATCTTTGCCTCACCATCAAAGAGGTAGAAAAATTCATAATTGACTGCCATAGTGGCGCATGTAGGGGCCATCTCTTCAGTATGTCCACATCACATAAAGTGGTTCAGTTTGGTTACTTTTGGCCCACCTTATTTTATGACTGCATACACACCATCAAGCATTGTTACCAATGTTAATTGTACATACACAAAGCCATAGCATCACCCGCTCCCCTCCATCTAATCATTATGACGGGTCCCTTTTGCAAAAGGGGCATAGATTTCATGACTTGCAATCCCCCATCCAACAACGGGCACAAATATATCATAGTTGTTGTTGACTACTTCATCAAATGGGTGGAAGCTATGCCAACATTAAATAATATGATAGACATCACAACTCGTTTCTTCTTCAACCATGTCATTACCCATTTTGGATTCCCCTCCAATTGGTTTCTAACCATGGTAAACATTTCAAAAATGAAGTCTTCACTGAGTTATCCACGAAGCTAGGGTTTAATCATGAGTTAGCTTCACCATACTATCCACAATCGAATGGGAAAGTTGAATTTGTCAATAAAGTCCTTAAAACCATGCTCCAACACACTATGGATAAACACAAAACTAACTGGAACCATATGTTATTTTTAACATTATGGGCATATCGCATTGTTGGCATAGGGGCAAACCCAGGGTTCAATGCTCAAGAACGCACCAACAAATCCCTAACTACCGGCCCTTTCGACAACACCTGTGAAGCAGATGAAGTATCACTCGAGGTAGAGGCAGGGGTGGTTGCAAGACTCAGGTGTCTGCAACCTTAGCTGGGACACAGATCAGTGATTATCTTTCTTACAGTGCACTTAGCATCAGTTATTCCTTAGCATTCATTCATTAATATACTTCACAAAAGGTACAAAGAATTGAAGTGAATACTATACTAAGAATGATGCAGTACTTATCCATAGAAATATAGGTTAGATTCAACAGATCAAGCACTAAGCATCTCAAATATTAGATCTAATGTTCATTCATTCCTCAACAACACAGAGCATAACTAGGTCTACTTAATCATATCAAGCACTTAACCAAGAAAGAGATAAATACATAAGAGAGAAGCACAAAGCACTATACACACAGTTACTGTGGTTCACCCCCACCCTGGGGCTATGTTCACAAAGTCTTCTTTATATTATCTTGGTCAAGCAGTTACAACACAGAGATTTAATGACCCTTACTTCACACAGGACAAAAGATCTGCGCAGCTCGCTAGATCCTTCTTCCTTGCTCTTCAGCATCAGACTATAACAACCTGCACTTAGCTCTCTGATCTCATGCACATTGCACTCTAAGATACATCCGATCACACAGATCCAATTACTAGCACTAAGCTTTCATTCATACATCACATATATGTACTACATTATTATCTCCTCTTTATCTTACTATCTACATTGCCTGTTTATAGATTACAAAGTGGGCCTAAACATGGGTAAACCGACGGGCCGACATCCCTTTCCCGTTACATCAACCCAAAAGCCCTAAAATGGACCCTAAAATAGGTTTTGCTTCCTTATTTTCTGCTTTGCATTGCACTCCTTCCTTGGCAAGTTGTCGTAGTCCAAAAAGTGGTCAAGTATGAACAAGTACTCTTAAACTTGGTCAAGGGACAATAGACCCCTAACACTCACCTGTGACTCATCTCGAGTCACTTGAGTTTGACCAATTCCACTTCGAACGCCTCGAGATTGGCTTGAGCGACTTCGACCTACTGTAGTGCGACAACCTCTTGTTCAATAAATTCTTGGATTACTGTGTCATTGAATGGTCCTTATAGGCATTGTTCTATAGTGATGACACCCTATTCGAGTTCATCTCCTTGGCTTTCAAGTTCGGTGAACAGTTGGCATGCCTTCTCTTGGAGTGGTTGCATTCGTTGAGAGACGTCCATTACTTTACTTTGTAGTGTGTGTACTCATTGTTGGGTTGTGCATTGCTCTGCGAACCTCTTCATTCTTTCAACTAGGGTCACAGAATTCAGTTGCTCTTGTAGCACATCTACATGTTGTTTTGATTCATGGAGTTGTGCCTCCAATGTCTGCAATTCATGATTCTTTGTGAGGGTTTCATAGGTTTGGGCACTTCTGGTGCTTAGCTGCCTACATTCCGAAGCCAAAGTTTTTAATTGGTCGACTGCGCTTCAAGAAGTGGCCTCTCTTAGATCTCTTATCTCTTGGGGTGTCTCAAACATGGTGTGGAGGTCTAGATCCATGATACGTTGTTGAAGTTGTTGGATTACTGCTTCCAGTTGGGTCACCTGCTGTGGAAGACAATCTTCCATCTTCAGTTCTATGATCGTCACAGAGTTCAATGCCTTGTGAACTCTTTCTTGTGTTTCAATTTTCTCTGCTAGCAACTGGTCCTTGCTCTTCTGTAACTGGGATTTTTCCTCCTCCCATTTCGCTTGTAAGTCGAGATGCTCCTGTTCTGCCTTTTTCTGTTGTTCTTCATGTGCGTGATGTGCTTATGCCAAAGCCTGGGTGGCTTTCGCTATGTCTTCTTGAGCTCATCGAAGGCGAGCTTCGACTTTCTTAGTGATCTAGTGTAACTTTGTGGGCTCATCGCCTTTTCTGTATATTTTCATTGTTAACAACATCGTAAAAACTACTTGGCTGGACTAAAGTTCCTACTATGCTTCTTTGAATTTTCCCATGATCCGACGAAATAGTTCCTCCTGCTTTGCTTCTTTCTTTTCCGCGAGATCTAATGAAACATCATTCAACGTGGAAATTAAGAAGTCAAAATCATCTGGGGTAAGCATAGTCTTAAGCATGGTCTGGGTGGCCTTAGTTTTCTTTCTGGATGAGGGCTGCAATGGGGTAATTTTCCTTTCCTTTTCTTCATCATCACCTCCCTTTGCAGGTGAGAGCGAAGTAGTCTTCGTGGATGTGCTATGGATATCTTGAACTTCCACATCCTTCTTAGTTTTGCGCGGTCCTGGTGTATCCAACATAGCTTCAGGGCTATCTATGTCGGAAATCTCTTCAAGGTCTATTGAAATAAGGAGGTTTGTCGACCATTCATTGGTAATCTCCTCCAGGTCATCTTCTGTCAGCTTGTAATATGATTGGAGTTATTGTTTGTGCTAGTCTGCGCGCGCTATGATGTGGGTGAAGTGATGATATGCACTGAATTTCAGCAAAGGTCGAAACCTATGAAGAGTGTTGGGTGTAATGCATGGTGTAGACTGAATGGAATTCCTCAACTAAGTGTAGTACGCATGGAAGATGAAATTAGGCTACCACTGTTTGTTCATGTCACTAGAGTACCACAGTGTATAGAACTTCACGGCCAGGGGTTCAAAGGGTTTGATCTCCAGAAACGTGGCTTCCTCAGGCAGTTCCCACGTGATGAAGGCGATGAGTATGAGCAACCAGCTAAAGTGGAACTCATACCCTTGGTCCTGATCGAGTAGTGGAGGGAGAAGATGGTAGTATGCTCGAGGACGATGCCTATACACTTGTAGACATTCCACATTCTGACATGACTCTCTCAGCCATTAAATCAATTAGAAATTCTTCAACAATATTCTCAGCAGCGCTGAGCTCATTCAACATACAAACTTGGGTCAGTTGGATCGGGTGCAAAAGGAATTCAGTAATGACAGTGAATAGTAAGGCAATGATCTCAGGGTAAGTAAATCTCAGGGTTCATGCTCAGATTCTCAGTTAGAAAAAATTATTCTCGGTGCGTGGTACAATAGGTTAAGTAGGCAATCTCAGCAACGATCTGCTTGTAATAGACATGGGGACTTCATTAACTTTGTTCTATCTATTCTGGTGCTATCCAACGGTCTAGTGGTAACCCATAACTTCTTTTTGATCCGTTCGGAGCAGCGGTCGAACAGGTATATCGGTTCCAATGGCTATATTGCTTCGTCATGGTGAAGTATTCTATGTCGTTGTTTTGATATCTCGGCAAAGCTCCCATTCTACAATTATTCTTGCTATGAAGTGTCCTTTAGAACCTCTTGTAACCGTACAGTATTAGCCCTTTTCTTTCTTAACTTCCTAGCCTTCTTCCCAGTGAGTTTCGTCTCAGTAATTCTTTTACCATTCTTATGTTTATCGTCTGTGGTCTTAGTTACTTTGCGATGTGGAAAATATTTCTTAGGGTTCCTTGATAATACTTCTTCTGTATCAAAAATAGGTAACTCAATCTTCTGCAGATCCTCAAGTGTTCTCTTAGCTTTGACATCAGAGGTACTAATATTAACTATCTATGATCTGCTCTTCTATTCTTCAATCAAGTGCACGATCCTTCTGGTCATAAATTCTTTTAACTCTTGCTTCTTCTGTTCCAAAACTTTCTCTTCTTCTCTTCATCTGGCCCGTTCTCTATCAATCCAGGGTTTTCCTATGATCATGGTAAACAAGGCACTGCCTTCAATAAATTTGATCATCTCAAAGTCTTCCTTTGTCGAAGTTCCATTGACAGTCATAGGTATCTAGGTGAGCCTTCCACATAGGTTTACTAGCTTTCCTTTGAAGAAACTTGTTCCTCCTAGGGAAGGGATCATGGCAGGCTTCCCTATAGCTTCCCAAGTTCTTTCTGGCATAATGTTCACTTGCACTTCTTCATCAAGAGTACAGTCAATATCAAAGTCCCCTATTCTTGCTTCGATTTTCTCCTTTTCTTTGAAGATCTTTGATAGCCTAACATGTCGGTGGTCATTCAAGGCATCTTTCATCTGTAGCAATAACTTTTCTGATTCTTTCTAGGTTTCTTATTTAATCTTGGTCTCTTGATCTCCTTCAGGGTTTGCTTCTTCCATATTCAGCTTCTCAAGCCTAGCAATCATTCTAGGGCAATCCAATACTTCATGGTCCATATCCTTACAACAGAGGCAACTAGGTCTTCTCCTAGGGCATTCTTTAGCAAGATGTCCTAGTCATCTACAACTATAACAGAGGGTTAATCCCCTCGTCCGTTTAGATGTTCCCCAACTCCTTTTGTACTGTGCACTAGGATCATGGTGCCTAGTCTGCAAAAAACTTTTTCTAGGATCTTGCATCCACTTGTTAGTCCAAACATTCTTTCAATGCATAGGTTTAACATATCTATCACTATACTTATCAGATCTATTCATATCAAGCTTTCTTTCATCTATTAATGCCTTAGTTTTGAAGCTAGCACATAATCTATCAAACATACCTAGATCCATGCTTTAGAAACAAAAAAACAAAAAAATTCACTTATCTTACTTCTGCAGAGCACAAAGCTTCCAGATCTAAGACTTTTAACTATTCTTACCTTTATCAAGGCATAAAGATTATAGATCTTACCTTTTTCTTCACATATCTGACTTCTTTTCTTCAGATCCGACCTCTCTTTCTTCAAATCTAACCTCTTTTCTTGGCACAAAGCTTCATAGGTCAAACAGAACATTGTGCACTAGAGCAACAGATCTATGCATAGAGCTTATTTCAGGAAAAGCTTCTTCTTCTTCAGTTCCTAGCAATCACAGTTCCAGTCCCGATAGCGAAACCATTTGTTGGCATAGGGGCAGACCTAGGGTTCAACGCTTAAGAGCGCACCAAAAAATCCCTAACTACCGACCCTTTCGGCAACACCTTCGAAGCAGATGAAGTCTCACCTGAGGTAGAGGCAGGGTTGGTTACAAGACTCCGGTGTCTACAACTTTAGCTGGGACACAGATCTGTGATTATCTTTCTTACAACGCACTTAGCATCACTTATTCCTTAGCATTCATCATTAATATACTTCTCAGAAGGTACAAAGAATCGAATTGAATACTATACTAAGAATAATTCAGTACTTATCCATAGAAATATAGGTTAGATTCAACAGATCAAGCACTAAGCATCTCAAATATCAGATCTAATCTTCATTCATTCATCAACAACACATAGC
Organism: Picea mariana; assembly: GCA_032191745.1. NCBI lineage: Eukaryota > Viridiplantae > Streptophyta > Pinopsida > Pinales > Pinaceae > Picea > Picea mariana. The sequence goes on from JASDQU010240881.1 coordinate 51,657, forward strand.
ATAAATAGGTCTACTTAATCATATCAATCACTTAGCCAAGAAAGAGATAAATACATAAGAGAGAAGCACAAAGCACTATACACAAAGTTACCGTGGTTCACCCCCACCCTGGGGCTATGTCCACAAAGTCTTCTTTATATTATCTTGGTCAAGTAGTTCCAACATAGAGCTCTAATGACCCTTACTTCACACAGGACAAAAGATCTGCGCAGCTCGCTAGATCCTTCTTCCTTTCTCTTCAGCATGAGACTATAACAACCTGCACTTATCTCTTTGATCTCATGCACAGAGCACTCTAAGATACATCTGATCACACAGATCCAATAACTAGCACTAAGATTTCATTCATACATCACATAGATGTACATTACTATCTCCTTTTTATCTTACTATCTACATTGACTATTTATAGATTACAAAATAGGCCTAAACGTGGGTAAACCTACGGGCCGACATTCCTTTCCCATTACATCAACCCAAAAACCCTAAAATGGACCCCCAAATAGGTCTTTCTTCCTTATTTTCTGCTTCGCATTGCGCTCCTTCCTTGGCAAGCTATCGCAGTCCCAAAAGTGGTCAAGTATGACCAAGTACTCTTAAACTTGGTTAAGGGCCAACACGCAACGTAGTCAAAACTACCATCGACTTCACACCATTTCATATAGGTCATGGAATCGAAGTTTCCCTTACCATAGAATGAGAAATCCCCACACTAGACACTATAATTCAGCTCTTACCTTATGCCACCCCAATGGAGCAAGGATTCCTCAAGATTGAATCCTTAGACAAGGATCACTGCTCCTCTTTGCAAAACAATGAAGTGGCCAAGAAATGTTCTAAAGAGGTCTTTGTCTGCCAAGTTAACCTTCAATTGTTCAAAGAAAGAGATTTTGTGTTGGCCTACAACATCATTCATGCCACCTTTGAACACGTTAAATTTGAGTCCCTTTGCCGGGGACCATTTATCGTTCGCCATTGTCTCACTAAGGGCGTCTACATCCTGGCTCATATAGATGGAGCTACTCTCAAAGACTATCAATGGGTTATACTTGAACAAATTATACCCTTAAGCATAGCCACCCTACCTTAGGATCTTCTTGTATTTTCCTAGTTCTTTTAGTATTTTTTACAAAAACCCTTACATGACATATGTTTGATCCATTTTCCTTGTTTTCATAGATGAATTTTCCATCCGTTTACCACATCGGGTACGTCGATGGTGCCAGTCATTGGACTCGAAATCTCGCTTCTACAACTTGAGCCATTTATACCTCGAAACATGTATTACTCTAGTCCAGTGGCATATGCCTCAGACCAACCACCAATAACCAAGCTGATTATTTTGTCATAATTGGTCTCCTCACCGAGGCTAGTCATTTCCATATCTATCACCTAAGAGTCCTCCTTGATTCTAAAGCTCATTATCGCGTAGATGAATAATGTGTATCGCGTCCATGATCCGTGCTTATTTCAAAAATACATGAAAGTTAGATTACTATCTTAGAATATTGAATCCATCACATTCACACATATTCCCAGGAGTCTAAACCAAGTTGTAGATACCATGGCTAATCAAGTGCTAGATTGGCATTTATCACATTAGCTTAGACATTCATTTTTACAAACATCATTCATCCACATCCACATCAAAACAAGGATCAAACCATACATCAATCACACATATGCCAAAAACATAAACATCATCAAAAAATATATACATGTATATATAGTGGTACCATAAATGTTTCAACAAAAATATACATCATCTGTGACCCATCACTGAAGTCCAATCCCAACAACTATTCTCAAAATATACAAAATGGGAGCCTCAACTYCTATACATATATCATACAARCAAATGTGGKCCATGCCCATACAATCTAGTTTGGCACCTACGGTGCCCCTAACTCTAAAAATTCACCCATCGAYAAGTTCGTTGGTGGACCTYGACTAGCTAGGAGCACTCCCCTTCTCCCAGTTGGGGGCACTACCCTTAGGGGAAAACACCCCATCACCATGGAACCAACCACTACAACATGACACACTAAGGATCGCCACTCATGGTGTCCCCCCACACACTGTTGTAGGATTCAATCATCTTGGATATGGGGACATCGATCCTTTGGCACCCCCTCTAATACTGCATCAAAACATCGTTGTAACTCATCCATCTCTCAGATGAGGGAGAACACCTCATCTCGAGCTAGAGACTTAGAAGGACCATCACTATGATCATCGTATTGACAATGCCTCCTCGCTCAACCCACCTCCTCTCATGCACCCTCCATCTCATCTCGTGCAAAATCAACCTCTCAGTCATTCGGTCTCACATCTGCAAAACAACATACAAAACCCATCAATTTTTAATGTGCCAATAAAAGTGCAGAAACTAAATCAAATAAAAATATCGTAAGAGTACCAACATACCTTGATGATCCCATACTTCCCYAGGAKCCAACTRCATCTCAGGATCATGACAGAATTCCATCCCCACATAGGGGAACTCTAAGATCACCTACGGATTCTGATGCCAGATAATCTAAGAATTCTCATGGATTCTTAGGAGGATCCAAAATTCTCACAAAGGTTCAAGGAGGATCTAGAAAAGCTTAAAATTTGATCATCTCAAATGCTCTTGAAAAGGACATCATTGCGTAGATCTCATTGATATCTTTCCAACGACACAAACAAATCACCTCAAACAAAGTTCGTATGAAAAATTTATAGCTGGTCAAAGTTCTAGTCAAACCAAGAAAAAGTCAAAGTCAAAGCACTGCAAGGGTGGAAAAGTGGCATGATCGTACAGACTGTTATTGTGGAAACACCCTAAGGTGCCAAGTGGCACAATGTACATCCAACTAAGCAGGTGACTGGGAAACCCATGTGGCAYAGGTGGACCAATTACARTTAGACACATGGCRAAGATAGACCAATGAGAGGCTACCACATGGAAACCTTCCATTGGCCATTTATGGATAAGTTCATTTTTAATTTTATTAGGAGTCTGGAGGATCGAACCCGTGACCTCCCATAACCTTACACAAAGAACCCATTGCCTTTATGCCATTACATTGGTTCTTAACCATATAGGGAATGGGTTATATTTGAAGTTGTAAAATGATTATAATGGGCTGAAAAAGGGCCAAGGTATTAGCCATCAACCCATGTTATATGTGGTTTACAATGTGATCATAAGTCGTGATTCGCGGGGAATTAAAAATTCAATTATAAACCACTAACAATATACCATATATGTATACCATCGCATTAAAATATATTCCACCATTATAACAAAATCCATGAAACAATCGGAGGTCATCAGGGTTTTATTCCTTGACCTACCATATGTTG
>JASDQU010240882.1:28458-58641 GCA_032191745.1 Picea mariana
GGCTTCTCTAAGCCATCGTCTATGTGAGTCGACTTAGTTTGGCCCATTCTTCGTTTCTTGGGTACTGGGATTTCTGGAGGTTGTGTTTCCACCTACGTAGCCCCTCCTTATGTTGTTTGTCAAGGTACTTCTCTAGGTATGGTTGGAATCCTCCATTCATCAAGCCATTCATTGATGATCATGTCAATATTTCCCTCGGTGACATAGTAGCACATCTGTAGCCACTATTTATCTAGATCCTGCCTTGGTTGTATCCACATGGCTTGTCGCCTAGCCCAGAATTTTGCGATGCCCTCGTATCATGCGATTTCCTCTAGTGTTATTCTCCATGCTCAACTGATGGCTTCCTGTATCTCCCATACGTAAGCTTCGAATACGACTCCATTCTCCCTCTTATGCTTGGCTAGTGGCGTGGATCTTAGGACGAAATATCTTACTCCTCCTGGTTGTGGTGTGGTACAAAATACAACATGTTCTGGTTCTTTCCATCCCATGAAAGATATGAGAGTTATCAGCCATGAGAAATGAAATCCCATACCTATGTCCTGCACGTATTTGCAGTCTACTTGAAAAAATTTTGATAGGTATGGTGCCCAACTCATGGAGGTGCCTTCTACACATTAAGCTACAACACCAATGACTCCTATCGGTACTTCATATTTGCAACATTTTCTTAGCAGTTTTTAGGCTAAGATATTTGCGCCCAATTGCACTGCAATATTGTTGATCCGTTTGATTATAATGCCTCTTGTTCCCCTGTCGGTGCCATATTCCTTCTTCATCTCTTCTGCCAATGTTTTTTCCTTGGACTTATCATCCAGAATCAACGTAGGATCCATACCCTGGGTGGGTAGGCCTGTTATCTGTGTGATAAGTTTGACAGTTATGGGAACAGGTTTGTCCAACCATACATCCCCTCCATGTGTAACTGCTAATAGTTACTTGACGCATGCTGACGCATATTGGCCTCTGCCAAAGTGTCGTATATTTAGCAATCCTAGAATTCTTGTTCTATCCAGTCCAATTGCCCACTGGTGTGTCTAAGTGATGGTTTCTCCAAGTTGCTTCACAACTATTTTTTGCGTAAGGACCTAGGGTGCAAGCACTAGATATTTGGTTTCATCTGCTATGTCATGGTCAGAATACTTGAGCTTCCCGACATGACCCAATAGCTGCAGGTCCACCTGTACTCCCTCTGGTATGCGAGGTAGCACAATCTCTGTAGCCATTTTCTTTCGAGGTGAGCTCGGTATCTGAACTTGGTCCTCTTGTTGTGTTGGATGGCTCGAAGTTCCAGCAAATCCTAGCTATTCCCTTGTCATCCACTCTGGCCACTCCCAGGTAGTTCCAGTGGTCTTCTCAGCTGGGTGACCTATGTCGGGTGCTTGTGTCTCGTCTGGTTGCTCCTATGTTCCCAGATTCTTTGTCGTTTCATTCACTTCCACAGTTGCTTCAGTATGTTCCAGTGGTATTTCCTGGTGGGTTTATTCTTCTTTGTTCTGAGGCTCATGCACTGCTACTGGTGTATCCTGTTCCATGGCCTATGTTTGTGGTTGAAGAATCTCCTCTAGTATTGGTATGGACTCTACTAGGATTTCCTCTAGCGATGGGATTTTGTCAATATCGATGATCTTTGGTGGTTGTTTCTCGTTTTCTTCTAGTGGTCCTCGTGACCTAGTCTGAACCCTGGTTGATCTGGCTATCTGGCCTGGTTCTGCGAGCTTCGATGGTGCCATAATGGTGTCTGTCAAACGTTTGCTGAGTTTGAATGGCTTCGGTGAGCTCTATGGTTTCACTGTGTTCGTTCTAGCTGTTGTTGTTCTTTTTCTGTTCTCCTTTCATGAATAAACTAACTGCTTCTATGATCATGTGTTGTATGGCCTCATCATGAAGCTTGTCAAGGACACTTCCTCCGTCATGCGATTAATGCATCATAACTTTGGGTTCAATGCATCCACGGTAGTTTCATACTTGCCATTACGCCTACTCTGTTGTCTCCAGTTGGCACGTTTAATGTGACATCCCATCCATCCTTACCTTTCTTTAACTCTGCCTCATGTTGTCTTATCAGCCTCCTTTTGTCGATTTTCCTTTTCCCGCTTGTTTCCTCTTTTGATATGGATGTTATGGTTTCCCTTGTTGGCTTCGTGTTTCGTATGTGGCTCTATTTTTTTTTTTCACTACGTGGTGCATGGTCAACTGTCCTTATACATCTTCAATCGACTCCCATTGATCATTCCTATGAGGTCTACTCCTGCTAGATCTCTTAACTGTACAACTCCTCCATTCGTGACATATTTTACCTCATATGGTCCTAACTAATGCATTCTTATCTTTCCTAGGTGCTGCAACGATTTACCATTGTAGGCAAATACTAGATCTCCTTCCTTGAACGTCTTCCTCTTGATGTGGCAGTCGTGCCAAGCTTTGTCTCTTTCTTTCCGTACTTGTTGGTGGAATCCTGCCAAGACTTGGTCTTCCTCCATTGACAGTAACTGATTCAGTCTTTCTTGTACTGTGCCTCGTTCTGTCATGTGTGTGATAGTTGCTACACATAGACTGGGTATTAAAAATTCTAATGACACTACTGCTTCTTGATCATAGACTAGTTTGAATGGTGTGTGGCTTGTCAAATTTTTGCATGTGGTTCTATATGCCCATAACATTGCTGGTACCTTGAGGTCCGAGTCATCCCTGTTGACATTACATATCTTTGTCAAGGTGTTCTCTAGAATTTTGTTGAAGGCTTCTACCATTCCATTTGCCTGTGGATGATATGGTGCTAGTTTTTGGTGATGAACTTCAAACTCTTCGAGCATCACTCAGATGGTGTTTTTTATGAATTGTGTTCCTTGGTCACTCATCAAAATTCTTGGGCACCCAAATCTAGTAATTACCTGTTCAAACAAAAAGTGTGTAGCTATCTCTGTGCTACAATATTTTACTAGTGTGTCTTCCACCCATGTTGTTAGGTATTCTATCATGGTGATAATATATCTCACCCCTGTTCTTTTGGCTAGTGGGTTAATGGGTCCCACAAAGTCTATCACCCATTTTTCGAATGCCTGAAATGTCACTTGCGGTCGTAGTGGAATCTTGTCCCTTCTGTTGGGTTTTCCTACCCTTTGACAAACATCACATTTCTAACAGTACTCTTTCAAGTCTCTATGGATCGTTGGCCACCATAATCCTGCACGTAGTACCTTTTGTTCCGTAGCCTTTCTTGCATAATGCCCTCCTGCTATTCCCTCATGGGCTTCTGCTAAAATTCTTGGTCGTTCGTGGTCTAGTATGTATCTTTGCAAGATGCTATCTGTGCCCATATTGTATAGATGTCTTGTGATCAATTAAAAGTCGGCTCCGTGGAATACCAAGTTCTTGTTCTGCGCAGTGGTATATTCTTACGCACAGTACCTGTGCTCAAGTATTGGATGAGATCTACGAAGTAATCATCAACAATCTGTACTGAGAATAGCTGTGCATTTGGAAAGTTGTCTTCTAAATTCATTGGTTCTTCTCCATTTGTGACCCTCGATAGGTGGTCGGGACCTGCATTCAATTTACCTAGTTTAACTATTACCTCAAAGTCAAGTTCTTGAAATAGAAATAACCATCGATAGATTCTCCCCCCCAACACTGGCTTGTTGACTAGGTATTTCAGGGTTGAGTGATCTGTAAACATATTAAAGTGTTTTCCCAATAGGCAATGTCTGTATTTTTGTAGTGCATAAACCATAGCTAGGCCTTCTCTTTCTGTCATGTTATAATTTTGTTCTGAGTCTGATAATTTTCTGCTTGCGAATGTTATCGGGTGATCCAAGTCTCATGCTCCTGGTTGTGCTAAGATAGCTCCAAGTGCTATCGTTGATGCATATACTGTACATGGAATGTCTTCTCCCAATATGGAAATACCAATATTGGTGTGGTGACCATCTTTTCCTTCAGGGTATCCAGACCGTGTTGGCACTTGTCATTACATTGATACTTTGTATCCTTCCTTAACAGTTTTTCCATTAGTGTTGTATTCTGCATGCATCCATTGATGCTTTTCCTGTAATATCCTGTATGTCCTAGTGTTGCTCTTAGTTGGCGTACTGTTTTTGGTGTTGGTAGGTTAACAATGACTACAATTTTTGTTGAATCCACTGGCAAACCCTGTTTTCATACTATGTGTCCCAATAGTATCTCAAATGGTGTTCCAAATATGCATTTATTGATATTCAATGATATCTGGCACTGTTTTCATCGTTCTACCATAAGTCGTAAAACTTCCACATGGTTTTTAGTAAGCTATACATTGTCCAATCATCCAAGTATACTTCAAGGAATTGATGGATGGATTCCTTAAATGCTGCGATGACCACTCTAGAAAATATCACAGGTGAATTATTCAGTTCAAACAACATGACTGTATACTGATAAGATCCCCATTATGTCACAAACATGGTCTTGTGTCTATCCTCATGTGCTATCTTAATCTGATGATATCCTGATAATCCATCAGTGAATGAGTAGGCTTTGTGGCCTCCTACGTTCTCGAGCACTTCATCCGTGAATGGTGTGGGAAATGGGTCATGTACGCATGCATTGTTCAACTTCCTCAAGTTGACGCATATAATGATCCCTCTTCCCTATTTCTTGTCTTGTACTACCATCGGGCTTATCCATTCTGATTCTTCGACTGGTTTGATGATGCTGGCCTCAAGCATCCTATCGATCTTGTCTTTAACTTTCTGTTTATATATGGGGTTCAATCTATATGGTCGTTGTTTAATGGGTCTCGCATCAGGTCTGAGTGGTATCTTCATTTATCCTAATTCTCCGGCTATGCCTTTCATCTATGTAGAGGTTGTGGGGAAAATGTTGTTGTATTTGCGCAACAATTCTGTGATGCTTTCTAGTGTCTGATCGTACCAGTAATCTCCAATGCTGACCATTTTGGGCTGCTCGGCGGTCCCTATGTTAACCTTCTTTATCTTGATTGGCACAGTGATGAACTTTGACTCTAAGGGTGGTCCTTCCACATCTCTCTCGCCTTCGAATTCTTCGATATGAATATCACACATATCATCTTCATCTAGGGCTTCCTCCCATATGTGGTAGCATGATAGTAGATCCTTAACTATCTGCTTATTCCATTATTGTACCTCTATGATAGCTTCTACTTCCAGTTCTTCAATGAATATAACGTTTTTGATTCGTTTCAGGGCCGTGTCTTTGTTGGGGTTCTCATGCACGAATGAGAAAGTGATTGTAAAATTCTGTTGGAGTGTCGCCCATGTCTTGGTTCCTTTACACATTTCCTGGTCCGTATACCAATTTGCTGCTATGCCCTCTAAAGTATGAATGAAGTGGTGAGACCATTCCTCCAGTGGCATCATTTTCCATAGTGTTTTACACACCTCCAAGTGTTATGTTGGTGTGCCTAGTCTGGCATATTTCTTTTGTTTGGTACTTGTCTGTTCTTCACCGAACCTTATGCGCAATAATCGCTTACATTGTTACCAATCTGTGATAGTCTCTTTGTGTGCACCCCACCATATTTCGGGTGTGGCCTTTAGTGCTAAATACAGTGCTATAAATCTCTATTTTTCTAATACTTCATCTTCATATTGTGTCAAGAAATTCTCCAAATCATTTAGCCCATGAAAACTGGGTGGTTCTATGATTCTTGTGCCAATCCACCTTACTGCGCGGTCTATTCTGGCACACCTTCTTGTGGATTCTTCATGTATTCTTTGCTGCTAGTTTTATAACCCGGTGTATGAGTCTGTTGTACATGAAGTAATGCTCCACCAACTAAGTACCCCATATGTAGTTGGGTTTATATAGTCTGCATCGCGCGCAATTGTTCTGTACAACTGGACAATCTCTTCTAAATCCAGACAAGTGGGTTCTACGAACCTCTCAATTTATGATGGGTCGAGTGGGGCTATGACCCTATAGTCCCCCAACTCAAATGTCATTTTTATGGTTTTTAAGTTAATTATGGCCTGGTTGTCGAACGCCCAATCTAGACCAAGTAGCGTCAAGTAAGGTGTTGTGTCATATACTATTTCGATGACTTCAAAGTCCACCTTAGTGCACACACCATCCATATCTACCATCACTCCTTTCAGTCTACCTATTGGTAGGACTCTATGTTGATTTGCTAGCTTTAATTGAACAATCGAGTATCCCAATGTAGGTTCTCCCATGCATTTCCATGTAGCTTTTGTTAGTACATTCACTTTGGATCCTAGATCTAGTATAACATCTCCCATATTGAAATCCACAATGTTAACATTTAGTCTAAATTCCCTACTTGTTCTTCTTCTTGTATGTAGGTGGTTGACAATTTTCAATTCTAGCTTCTGTTCCATCTCGCTGCTACATTTTTCTAGGATGTTTTGCAATATTTTGACAGATGAAGGATTACTTAAAATTTTGATGCATGGTTGCAAAAAGTATTTGATAGTACTTACTTGTTCTTTGGGTTGTATTCTTTTGGTATGGTCCAGTGATGGTGGCATTTCATGTTCCAGAGCTTCCTTGCTCTGATGTGCAGTTGGCGTAATGTTCTCCTTCTGGAATTCTTGTTGGGCTTCTATAAAGATCTCCTTCTCCTTATGCACGTCAAACTACTTTTTGGGGTCAGCGTTCTTCTTTCCCCTTTGGCTTGGTGCCTGGAACCGGGTAAGGTGTTGTGTCTTCTACTATTTCGATGACTTAAAAGTTTTCCTTAGTGTGCACACCATCCAGATCTACCATCACTCCTTTCATTCTACCTATTGGTAGGACTCTATGTTGATTTGCTAGCTTTAATTGAACAATTGAGTATCCCAGTGTAGGTTCTCCCATGCATTTCCATGTAGATTTTGGTAGTACATTCACTTTGGATCCTAGATCTAGTATAACATCTCTCATATTGAAATCCCCAATGTTAGAATTTAGTCTAAATTCCCTACTGTTTCTTCTTCTTGTATGTAGGTGGTTGACAGTTTTCAATTCTGGCTTCTATTCCGTCTCACTGCTACATTTTTCTAGGATGTTTTGCAATATTTTGATAGATGAAGGATCACTTAAAATTTTGATGCATGATTGCAAAAAGTATTTGATAGTACTTACTTGTTCCTTGGGTTGTATTATGTTGGTATGGTCTAGTGATGGTGGCATTTCATGTTCCAGAGCTTCCTTTCTCTATTGTGCAGTCGGTGCATTGTTCTCTTTCTGGAATTCTTGTCGGGCTTCTATAAATATCTCCTTCTCCTTATGTGCATCGAACTGCTTCTTGGCATAAGTTTTCTTCTTTGTCCATTGGTTCTGCATTGGTTCCTCTTGAACTGTGTCATTTCCTATTTTCATTCCTCCTCGAGTGACTATGTTGATGTTATGTCCATCATCCATTGCTTCGGTTGAAATCCACTGAACATTCTGGTTATTTTGATTCCTTTTTTCCTGGATCTTTACAAGTAATGTCAGACATTCCTCTATATCATGGTCTGATGTGCGACAATACATACAAGTTGAAGGTGGCAGTGGGAACTCCCGTGCATAATGTCCTAGTTGCTAGCAATTGTGACATTTGATTGGTCCTATACCACATCTGAAACCTCCTCTGGCTCATCCTGCTCCTCTATAAGATGTTCGATCACCTTGCCGCATGTTATACTGTGGTCCTTGATTATACTGCATGGTATTGTACTAGGGCTGTGTTGGGTTGTACTGTGGTTGCGCGTTATTGTACAGATGCGGTGCAGTATTATACTACTGCTGCACAGTGTTGTATGGGGCCGGGGCTTGAGTAAACTATGGTGCTTCTTGCCTAGTCATCATTTCTTCCTATACCCTGTATGCGTATGATGTTCTTTCCCGCACCAACTCCATAGTTCTGCAATCTTTGTCGTCATGGTTGACTGACTTGCAAAAGGTGCAATATGAGTTCTTTGGAACTGTTTGGTATTTTTGCATCATCGTGCAGTGGTAAGGGTCATGACCCGGTTTTTTACATATTTCGCACCATAATCCTCCCTGTGGTAGTGGGTTTGGAATCCCCATCACCATATACTGTACGAATGTTGGGAATTCATTCTTGTGGTGTCCTTCTGTCTTGCAAGTAATGCACCAAACGACTTCTCATTTTTCCTTGTTCTTATTTTGGTTCAGCTGAAATGTTAAGTTCTTCAGATCCTCTTTTAGTTCTTCGATAGCTGGGTCTGTCTGCTGGTACTGATTCTCTTCCAATTGCAAGGCTTCCTGCAGAGCCTCTACTTGCGTCTGAAACTTCTATTGCCGTAATGGATATTTTAAGTGTGGGAGTAGTGAGTTGATAAACAAGTGCTGATGTTGCATATCAGTTATAAGGTATTTTAACTTTACTTTTAATCGCTTGAATATTTGATCAATCTCCCATACCGATTCTCTTGGTTTCTGTCTTATTTCAATCATCTCATTCATGTATTGATCCTCTAAGCTCGACTTCTAGAACTCATTTATCAATAGTTTCTTAATGTCATCCAGTGTCTGTATCATTCTGGGAACATGGTTCGTGTCTAAACTCATGTACCAGTCTAGTGCTCAGTCTCTTAGCATGATCACTAGCTACACGAGTTTGGTGTCTTCATCAGTGATCTTCTTTGCTTCCCATATATTTGCGCAAATGAACAGATGCTTCTCAGGTTATTTTGTTGCTTCTCCTCGAAACTCTAGTAATCTGATAGTAGGATCGTGTCCTGCCATTCCAAATACTGAGCTACTCCCTCCTCCGCACGGTGTAGATACTTGACTAAGGTTTCCTGAACTGGATCCTCTAGTTTTTTCTCCTTGTGTAGATGTACTTCCTGCTGTCGGACTTTTTTTGAACTTTGGTTGTCTAAATGGTGGTGTTCTCTTTGGTGTATTGGTCACACATGGGTTTATGGGTTCCACATTGAAATTAATATGAAAGGGATGGTTGCCTTCTCCTCCTGTTCTTGGGCCTCTTGTTTTCCTCTCATACGTGGCATGCAGGATTTCCTCAATCTGGTCCATGGCTCGGAGATCCTCTACCTCTTCCTCATCGCTTTCCAAGCCCTCCCTCTCGGCTACAACTCTCTTCTTAGCATTCACCTTATATTGGTAGGGTGCTACACTATGTGTCATTCCTGATGACGCCAAGATCCACTTAAGATGGTCATCATCCATCAATATTAGGTCCGAGGGTTCCTCCTCCTTCTTCTCTTTATCCTACCCTCCTTCCATTCCTCCTCTCTCTATCAGTGCTTCCCCCCTTCCCCCATGCACATACGGAAGTCTAGTTGTTTGATTCTATTGTCATTGCACCTTTGTTATATAGAAATATCTTGATAGAAGTATACAATGATTGAATGTACCTTCCTCTAGGTCCTCGTAGGAACTCTTGCTCGGCTGTGTTGTTTGACTTTTCTATGTCTACCACAAATTCTGTGATAAATCCTGCCACAATATTGTCAAGCCAAAATTCAACTGCACGGGTGAATTGTTGTTCACCTGTTGCCGCTGTTGGATCTGTATTGGAGTCCAATCTAGCTGTCAAATCTGGTTTGTCGTGTGGTTATCCTTTTAACTTACGATCCACTCCTGTAGTAGATGCGAAAAATCACAGAAAAAGACTTCGTGTAAATCCGTAAATATGTATTTATCCAGGTATTTATGCGGTATGATCCTGGGGTTTTTGTTGTCTTTCTGTGCAAACTATAGCTCTTTAGTTCTCAACCATCCCTCTATTTCTTCTCTCATGGGGTTCCAAGGTCTCAACATTCCCTTCTAATGGTTCAATGCTCTTTTGTTCCTCTCCTTTGGTTCTTATTCATTCTATCTCATCTACTCAATCCTCTCTTGTTCCTCTTAACATGGAAATGAAACCATTTGTTGTTTACTATTTCTCTTCTTGGGTTGTTTGAGTTATTGACCCAAGGTTCATGTCATTCAGGGTTCCAACAAAGCCTCTAAAACTATCGACCCTCCTGGTAAACTAGAAGGCAACACAACACCCGAAAGGTACTAGGCAGTCTCACCCGAGATAGCCTTAAATGGTTGACTATAAGACTCAGGTGTTTACAGCCTAGGATAGAGTAAGGATAGGGGTTTCTTGATTAAATCCAGGTACCGTGAGCTGTAAGGTAAAATACTTATCCCTTGAAGTCGCATACGTATATTTCATAGTTTAATTCCAGCATAGTATAAACATATTTAGAACAATGTGCTAACTCATTCATCAAGATTACCCATTAATTGTTGAAATAAAGAAGAGACATGCATACATTCAACATATTACATGAGTATTATCGTGGTTCACCCCCTCCTGGGCTACGTCCACAAATATTTGGCTCTTGGCTCTTTTATTATGGAAGTTATGTATTCCTGGCATTGTGCGCTTACAATTCTCCACAAAATTGGGTAAGATCTATGTGAGGTGAACTAGATCGCACCAGGCTCTACAACGTGCAGTCTAATCCTTAGATCTACCTTCCTTCATATCTTCTTTGCTCAATAGCTTATAAAATCATTTCATACAGCTAAAATAATAAAAAATCCTAACCCTCAACAACAACAATAATAACAAGAACCATCTCTATATGATACTTTTGTATCTATATTTATACATTTCGAGCTCTTCATGCTTTTACAAAATATTACCAAAACCCTAAACCTTCTTACGTTAGGTCTTTCTCCCATGCACATTTTGTTCTTCCTCCAACTATCGATTTCCTTTGTGCACGCTTTCTTGCATGCACGCGTGTTGTTCTTTTGCCAGTTGTTACTTCAGTTTTTTGCATGCTTTCTTTCCCACAGTCGTTCTTCTTTCCCATTTGGCTTGGTGCCAACATAGGGTAACTTGCTTCAAAGGGATCGGAGCTCCAGAAGCCAAATATTCATGAAACAGGGAGAAATGCTCCTTATCATGGCCTTCTGATTTGCACCTAATGCACCAGATGTCTTCCCTTTTATCTTTTCCCTTGTATTTTTTAATATCTTCAACCTGTAGTGATAAGCTAGTTAGCTGACTCAAGATTTGACTCATACCTTAGTTGGATTCTCCCGTAGGGGCGGATTCTAGATTCATGGAAATATCCAATGCCTCATCCTGCAAAGCGATCTTCTGTTGCATCATAGGGACTCTGATGTGTGGTAAAAGGGAAGAAATGAACCATTCCTTGTTCTGCTCATCTGGGATCTGGAAATTCAGCCAGACCGTTAAGGTTTTAAACCTTTGATCAAACTCCCAAGCAGGTTCAGCTATTCTCTACTTGATTTATTTCAACTCTGTATTGCATTGTGATTTTGACTTGGGTTTCTTGAATTCTGCAACCAACACATTGTTGATCTCATTCAGTAGTTTAGGCTGTGCAATTCCTTGGACAAGTTTCACATACAAGCTCAATGCGCGGTCTCTCAGGGTAGTACTAAAATGATCTCGTTTAACAGCTTCGTCGGTGACATTCTTAATACTCCATACAAATTCACATAGAAACCAGTGTTGATTAGGATCTTCAGATCCATCTCCTCTAAAGGTGGGTAACCTCATCTCATCTACCATAGATCTTCCTAGGTTCCCTGACTGAGTATGCACTGAACCACTTGTACCAGTTCTCTAAGTTCTCTGATAACATAGGTTACTCTAGTTACTTAATGCTGTTGAAACAATAGGAGGAGTAATAGTACTTACTTCAATAGTCTACACAATCCCTGAAGCTTCTGACTCTTCTCGACGAGGTTCTTCAGTATTCTCTTCTTCTTCCCTAACAGACTTTGAATTTTCCTCACTCAACGACTCTTCTTCTTCTCCATTGTAGAACCCTTCTTCTTGTGTTGGTTTGTGACTCTACTCAAACAAATTCACGAGAGGAACTTCTCTGAAGGTTCTCCCACTGTGCGTGTGTTCGATATGTATGTCGTTGTCATTGTTTGAATTCTTGAACATTATAGTTTTTAGTCTGACCCACTACTGTATCTTCAAGATGTTCTTCTAATGCAATAGCATCTTGATCTTCAACTTCAATAAGTGTAAAAGTTTTCCTCTAGGTCCTTTAAAGAAATATCTCTCTTCTTAGCTATATGATTCTACCCTATCAATGGAAAAATCTATGATATACCCTCCAATGGTACTATTGAAATAGTATTTTACTAATCTTGACCTTCTTGATCAATTTCGACGTCCAAGCCACAGGTGGTCTAGATCTGAGCTCAAACTGGGTGTCTACTAATCTGGCCAGCTAGTCTTATAGATCCTTATGAATTCCTCCAAATAAAATCTCGTGTATATCAGTAAATATATGCCTTCCCAACCAATCTTTTGTGCTAATATTAGGTTTCTTATTTTGACATTCTGCGAAGTCCTTCTCTTTTTCTTCTATCCACTTATGAATTTCTGTCTTCGATGGTAACCACCTTGACATTCCCTCAAGAAGATCGTGGTCTCGGAAATGGAACCATTTGTTGGAATAGGGGCAGACCCAGGGTTCATCTCTAATAACGCACGAAAAATCCCTAACTACTGGCCCTTTCGGCAACACCTGTGAAGAATATGCAATCTCACCCGAAATAGCAATAGGGGGTTGCAGGAAACATGTGTCTACAACTAGAGGAAATGTGAGTGAAATCAAGGAAACCATGCACGAAGATCAGATTATTCTTTTAAAACATAAAACTAATTCGCATAGTTATATATCATATCTAACATACTAATTCATCATCAGAGTAACAGAGCAAAGAACATAGCACCAATCACACACAACAACAAGATAAACGTGGTTCACCCTCTCCCTAGGGATACGTCCACAAAATTGTGCTTTATAATATATCAGGTGAAATCTTACCATTCTATCTGTGCTCTTATCTTGCAGATATCTCTCTTTCTCTCTTCTCTCTATATCCCTTCCCTACACACCCAGCTGCAGGGTTTATCTTAGCACCCAGTTGAATATCTTACAATACAAATTTCTCTCTCCACACAATACTTATCTCTCCGCGATAACAACAATCACTCATTATTACATACTCTAAATCATATCAGGTCCTCTTGATATTTATTTATACATTACAATAGTTCACCAACAGCCTTAGGCCAGAGCATAAGTGTCAAAACCCTATATACCTAAACCCTAGCGATCTAAAACCCTAGGTCAACTTGACCCACGTTTTCAGGGTTTGCCAGCCTGTCTTTCCTTCCTTCCCGCAAGGTTCTCCAAAGTATCTACTGGTGGCCTTTTTCGCTTGTTGAGTTGTCCACGATCTGTCTTCCTTACTGATCTTTCATCCTCGATCTCCTTGTCCAATGTCTTTCTTTCTCTTACTTCTCTTCGTCTTTTATGCTCTTTTTCTCACTTCGACCCAGTATCAGCCACTGTGTCTTCCGTGCGGTTCTCATTTAGCTTTTTCTTCTGTAATATTTGCTTTCTTCCATAACCAAGGGCCAACACTTTTCCCTAATGTTTTCCCAATTTTTACCATAGACATTCTGCAACTACGAAATTGGTTCAATTTCACCTTGATAAGACCAGTTCAACCTATGCAACAACAAATCGTTGTGGGTTCACATTTCTGGAACGAATTTTTCCCAAACTCAATTAATGAATTTAGAATTTAATTACTAATCTCACTCCATCTGTCATGGCTTCACTATAACTTCAAATTCGACCAATTTCGGGTTTGAATTTGCTAGAACAGATATTAAATCAATAATATCTCACCACATGGCCGAATTTCTCAATTTTCCCATGAATTTAACAACAGAAATTGTGGAATTTTCCCAATTCCTTGCAATCGTTGTTACTTTTTACGATGGACATTCTATAACTTGAAATTTGGCCACTTCGAAATCAATCCTCTATGAAATTTTACTTCAACTCAACTTGCTCGGCCCATCCAAGCTTAGTGTTGAAAACTGAAGCTCTGATACCATATTGTAGCAACCCCAACCACCCATGCCTGCGCATGCTACTCCAGAAAATGCTTTCATTCTCTACTAAACATACTATAACATACCCAGCATCCAACTGAGCTATGCCACATAAATTTTTCGAACTACATGCAATTAAAACATATACACACAAAACTCATGCATAACTTTATATATAAAACGTAAACAGACAAATGCATTATGTAAATGCACGGATTCATACTAAAATAAAAATAAACATATACATGTAGCATACAGGGATGATTTTAAGGATGGAAATTTGTTTTAAAATGTAGAAACCTTGGCGAATCTTACTAATCCTTCATATGCCAACTACAAAATGTTTGGCGAATTTTTTGTAAAAATATTCAAATTTCTAAGGATTTTATATAGTTTGTATAAAATCTTGGTGATTTTTAAGGTAAAATAATTTTATCCTATAGAATTTGGGCAAATCATTTTTAGAATAGCGAATATTTTTTTTGGAAAAACCATGGAAAATTAGCCCATGAGCGAAATTTAGCCCCTAAAATCATCCCTGGTAGCATATTCAGGCAATACCCATAAATATAAAGATAGTTATAAACCACACATAGGATAAACCCATAAAAATTAACACATAATAATAATACAACATGTAAGTTTATCACATAATTGACACTTATGTTGGTAAGTATATCACCAACTGCATGCAGACCTTCCATGAACCTCCCAGCCTTAGACTGCACTGCTCATCACTCTCAGCGGTGGGTCACCCTCGAGCTGGGACTAAACTCCACCCAGGTAAAGGGATTCCTAACCAGGCTAATGGATCATAAACAACAGGAAAGACTCTATCACAAGTGACAACTCAAACTTGCAACCTACAATCCCTCATTCCCCACATGCCTGTCCCACCCCAGGATGTATGCCTCTTATCTGCTCAGCAGTCCTTCGGCTGGCCCACTTCTTTTCTGGGCTTCAGCAACAGTCCGAACAAGAAGTCTCAGAGCCTTGTAGTTGTAGTTTAGTACCTTCAGGAAATCAATTCCCAACAATTCTCTCACCCAAAGAGAAATTTTTCACGGGCCTGACAACCCGCCTCTACGATATCCCACGGGCCTAACAACCTGCTTCTTTAATCCAGATCCCAAGCTAACCAGGTACACAATAGGTATGGTTATAGATATAGGTTCAGGTATAGTGACATGAAGGTATGGAGGACAATTGACTGAGTGAGTGTATAATCCTGGAATGGTTGAATGGGTGACTAACTGATGGAAAGAATGATAGGAAAACAAACTAATTCCACAGTATATGTATGCATGTCCCCAACTTGACACTTGTCATGTTGGGAGCTACTTTGGCCCACTTTCTCCCATCCTCAGAACTTAGGATAAAATAATTATCCATACTTTATACTTTAATAAATATTAATATAATATTCCTTTTTAGCTTAAGCTCCCTAGCTTAACCCCTTTTCCTTAACATTTAGCCCACCCTTTCCCTAACTAGTGGAGTTTAGTCCCCCATACTATTTTATCATGGTCGGTCTACGCACAATGATGTATTTTATATTAATGATGAGACATATAAAAAAATAGGTGCACTGGCCTTTAGCATCTAGGTTGTCTGGCCTAATACAAACATAATCCTCCTAGGTTATAATAATTGGCTCACCAGCCTATAAAATACAACATAAACACAAAGGCTCCATGGACTCAAAATCGTGTGCACTTAATTTGTTGTGCGCGGTATCCTGGAATGTGCACACTTCATCATTTTACTGTGCATTACATACACACACTATACCATGGAAGGTGCATACAAAAATGATGTCAAACAACTCACCAACTTATCTACATTTGTATTTTACATTTACAATTGGGTTCGGCCTAGGGATATTACAACTCTAGAGTAGATAAATCCCTCTAGAGGTTTGCCTATGAATAAGTAATAAAATGGTGGTGACCTCTTGCTGTCAGTTAACACCTCTGCTTACTCTATCCTTCCACTATGCTTGATCCACGATCGAGAATGCTCTTGAAGTATATCAATGGTTATCATTACTTCTTGATTCACACTTACTCTATCCTTCCAATGTTATTGATCGGACGATCAAGAAATATTCCATAGAATCGTAGATCAATGAAAAAATGTTAATTCGTGACTTCGTCTTTCGGTGCTTCAGATATTTTAGCTGGTAGGAGAAGTTGGATATCCCCATAGGATGTAGTCCTAGAGTGATGTGGCTTGATGACATCACTATTGATGTGGCATTGACTGAGTGGATGCCACATGTTACCTTGATTCATGAATTTCGTATACCAAATTTTCCAACTATACCTTGACACTTCTCACTAGTCGATTGGGCCACGTATCATACTTGTCTTCTACCACATGTCTTCCTCCTGGATCATGGATCTACACTTTGTGGCTTCGATAATTTTGGCACTTTTATACCATCCATCGATCGTTGTCAACGTGTTGAATAGATCTATCACCGTAGATATTTTCTTTTCTTGATGGACGACTTTTGTTAACTTTGGGGCTCCGTAGTTTGAGATTTCTTGGTTTAACTGAGCTTATTATCATTGGAGTAGGTCAATTTTGGAGTTTACCACCTTCTTCCTTTTAGCATGATCTAACGGTTTCAATATTCATTCCAAATCAATAGTTGAAAGGATTTCCCTACTCTTTCTCTGATCCAATGATCGACGAGAGTTTGCGACTTCGGGGATTTGGCCTTCAGGTAAAATTGCATGTTTCAAACTCCTTTTCATTAGAGTGGTCAAAGCTTAATTATAGATAAAATATGGATCTAATGGATGGGAAACCATCTGAAGCTCCTTCCTGATCGATGGTTGGCATTACTTCATGACTTCAGGATTTCATGGATTCTTTTTTGTCTCCACTAATCGTTGAAGTGGCAAAGTGGCGAAGTGTAGAAGTTATTTATCCGCTACTTGATCCAATGGTCCATAATTCTACTACCTAAGATCTGATGGTTGATATTTAATCCTTCACAACCTCTAACTTTACCTTGATCTAACGATCTTGGATTGTCTTGAACTAAGAATGAATGGTTCATATAAATTGATCCTTTACAAAAGGATTTCTTTACTCACAGAACTATGTCTCATGTGTTATTTCAAATATTCCATCTCTTCTGAGCTTTGATTAACGTTATTCCTTCTGAGCTTTGGGTTTATACTTGATTCTTCTACAACTTGTTAACATCAATGACAATATCGTACCACTGTTTCCAACAACATGATGCTCAGAAAGTACTGTGGATTTAAGTTGTGACTATTTACTTAAATACAAATGACCTTTGTATCAAATCTCATCATTGTGCCAAGAGTACCCTGAGGAAACTAGAGAATTGATCTACAATTGTTGGATCACATGTGAAATTTTAGGATATTGTAGCCATTCCTGGTGAACAACTTGGAGCCAATCTGGTACAATGAAGGAGAGGGAAAAAAGGGACCCTTCATCTTCATATTTTCTTGAAAGTGTATCAACAACCACATTGTCTTTTCCTTTCTTGTAAATGATCTCATAATCATATCCAAAGAGCGTACTCACCCATTTTTGTTACTTCGGGCAGGAAGGGAGTTGTTCCAAAAACTACTTGAGCATTTGATGATATGTCTTAATTTGGAAGCATTTCCCCAATAGATAAGGGTGCCAAAGATCCATTGCATGTAGAATAGCCAACATTTCCTTTCATAGATTAATTTTCCTAAATGTCACTCTGGCAGTTG
Organism: Picea mariana; assembly: GCA_032191745.1. NCBI lineage: Eukaryota > Viridiplantae > Streptophyta > Pinopsida > Pinales > Pinaceae > Picea > Picea mariana. The sequence goes on from JASDQU010240882.1 coordinate 46,105, forward strand.
TTTACTGGTAATGGCCAAAGGCTGACCATATTGCATAAATATTGCTCCAATTCCTCTTCTAGAATCATCACATTCCAACACAAAGGTCTTTGTGAAATCAGGAAGGGCCAGGACTAGAGTGGTGGACATGGCCTCCTTCAAGGTTTGAAAATCCTGATCAGCTGAGAGATTCCAAGTGAAAGAATTGTTTTTAAGGAGAGAAGTGAGAGGTGTTGGAATCTTTCCATAATTCTCAACAAACTTGTCATAATAGCCTGTTAAACCCAAAAATCCATGCAAGATTTTGAGAGTATTTGGGTGAGGCCAATCCTGCATAGCTTCTATTTTTAGGATCCACCCTGACACATGCCTTGCCAACAATATGACCTAAGTACTTGACTTATGAGGCGCCAAAAGAACATTTAGATTGTTTGAGGAAAATTTGGTTCTAAGAGAGTATATGAAAAATTTGATCCACATGAGAAAGATGGGTTATTCAGGTTTTACTATAGATGAGGATGCCATCAAAGAAAACTAAGAAAAAATGATGGAGAAAATGACAGAAGACATGATTCATGAGGATTTGGAAAGTGGTGGGAGCATTACACAAGACAAAGGGCATGAAAAAAAACTCATAGTCACCCTCATGAGTTCAAAATGCAATCTTAGGAATGTCTTCCATGTTCATACATATTTGGTGGAAGCCAAAACAAAAATCAAGTTTAGTAAAGAACTAAGCACCACTCAATTCATCCAAGAGGTCATCAATGACAAGAATGGGAAATTTTCTTTGATGGTGAGTTTGTTGAGGGCACAAAATTCATGACACTTGCTCCAAGAGACTTCTTTCTTAAGGAACATGACCACAAGAGAAGATTAGGGGCTCATATTAGGATGGATAACACTTGCGGTGAGAAATCCTTGAACAATTTTCTCAATTTCATTTTTTGGGAAAAGGCATGACAATAGGGATGAACATTGGGAGGAAGGATTTCGGGGACAAGGGGAATGGAATGATAATGAACACCATGAGAAGGAGGAAGTCACTGGGAAGTGGAAAAAACAACTTGACGTTTGGAGAGGATGGATTGGAGGTCCTGCAGCATAGACGATGTCTCAGTGGCATGAATGGCGTGGAGTTCTGCAATAATTCCAGAATGAAATTTTTTGAGTAAATTTTCCATGTGATGGTAATTGATGATCTCCATGGAACTGACGGTGATTCCTTGGAACTTGTATTTTTCTCCCTCCTGGTTGAATTGCATTGTTAATTCCTTAAAATCCATGAGAATGGGACCCAACTTCCTTATCCATTCAACACCCAACACAATGCCACAACTTCCCATGTCAATAGAAAACATATGATATTTCATGTGGTACTGACCAATTTGGAGACACACATTTTCACAACACCCCCAACATTTCATGGACCCGCCATTGGAAATCATGATTTGAAAATTATTGACAACATGGATATAGAAATTAGTTTCTTGATCAATGTGGCAATGAATAAAATTATGGGTCCTTCCACTATCAACAAGGATGAATACCTTTCGATGCTTAATGCAACCAATTATCTTGAGGGTTTGGGGAGAAGAGAACCCAGTGAGAGAATTCAGGGAAATGGCTAGTTCAACTTCAGGAGGGTTGGAGGGTGGGGTCATGTCAGTGAGTTTAGGTGACTCAGCCATAGGGGGATCCTTGACATCATATTCTGAAACATACTCGGAGATGGCCATAAAAATATTATGTTCCTTACACTTGTACCCAGGGAAATATTTGTCATCACAATTATAACAAAGGCCTTTGAGTTAGAGTTCAACCATTTCTTCCCTGGTCAATTTTTGGATCTTTAGTAGAGTGGAAGGAGGAGTGGGAGTGAATAGTTTAGTGCGAGGAATAAAGGAGGGTTTTCGTGTTTGATAAGAGACAACCTATTGTGCTTAATTAGATCTTTTAGTAGCTTCCACCCAACTATGAGGTTCAGCCATGATGACATGGGAACGAATCTCATCCTTGAGTCCATTGATAAAACATTCTAAAAAAAAAGAATTAGACATGCCATCTGTACAGAAAGCCAATATCTCAAAAGAGACTATAAAGTCTTCCACTATGCCCGATTGTTTCAACTTTTTAAAATGTCCTAAATGGTTGGTTTCAGTTTCGAAGCATTCATAAAGCACTACCTATTACACATGAAATTTGCACACTTAGGTACCTCACCCTAAGTGTCGTAAAGTGTCATATAAGTGTCTCATATACCTTGATACCATGGAATAACCTATGTCACAATCCCTAGTCAATATGAAGGAGGGATATATTACATGAAGGCCAAAATACCAAGTACACATGAATTATTATTAATATTCATGGAAAATAAATTGATTAAGTGTGAGAACCAAGTGCACATGAATTATTACTAATATTCATGAAAAAAAAATTAATTAAGTTTGAGAATCCACCTCACATTTGGTTTCCTATTTTTTAGGGAAGGTGGAGGATCTCATGGATGGTTGAAATATTTCCTCCTTAAAATCCTTGAGAGATATTTCCTCCCAAAAATACTTAAGAGATATTTTCTCCCTAAATATCTTAGAGATCCCTTTCTTAGTAGATCTCATGATAGATCCTCTCCATGGTGGTTAAGCCTCCAAATCCTATATAATGAGGGCTTTCCATGGAAGAGGAGGAGATGGAGATTGAGATTTATACCAAACTTATGATCTCATGAGTGGTATTGGGGGGGGATGGAGATTGATAATTTTACCCAACTTATGATCTCATAAGTGAGGCACCATTGAAGCATAATTAGTCTATATTACTTGAGCAAAGGGGTTGGACAAAGAGAACTGGAAGAAGCTGTTGCACCTTCATCAAGTTTGGTCTGTAAGTACTCTTCATTTGTTCTCATTAATATACATACATGATTGGCCTGTTTCTTTCAAGTTTATGTTTGTCCCACATGAACTTGTAGTCACTAGATAGATCTGTATTTCAGCTAATCTTAATAGAATAGGAAGATCATTGTATCTTTGTTTGTTCTACAGGACCTATCGAGGAGCTTGGGATTGAAGCTCAACTTGGATTTTGCGAGGACAAACGCCATTTAAAAAGGTACATAATTTTATTATTCCTCTTCATACCTTAGCTTGATTGGATATAAAATGATTTAAGTGTCCACGTTAAGCACTTTTCTGTCTTGGCCTTAGGAGTCTAGAGACCAAGAGGGAATCTGCTTGTCTGCAGGAGGATTCACCTGTAACAGAAATTGGCGAATCCACCAGGGAAGAAATCTTATTGTATTTACTTGTTTTTTCCCTTCCCTTTTACCATGTTTCAAATCATTTTTTCTATGTTTTTATGATCCATTATCTTTCTCCTACCTTCACTAGCATTTTCACCATTGTTTATGCATTTTGGGTGAATTGTTTGCAATTTTTTGGCTCTTTTTCTGAGCTTCTGGGAAGACCAACGCCCCCCTGTAGGCCATATCAGAGAGATGGTATATCATCAACGCTCCCCTATAGTGCTTTAGGCAGTGTTGTCGTGCTCCGTACCCTTGAGATAGGGAGCACTAGTCTCTGTTTTGGAGGTTTTTTGCGCTTTTCTGCTCAGATGTTTTCAGCCTGTTTTGTGGAAGTCTTTACCCAGTCTTTGTGGATGGTTTGTGAAGTTATTTGGATTGGTTATTGATGTTTTTTTATTCTTTTCACTATATTTTGTCTTGAATATATCTTGAAGCCTCTTTTAGAAACGTTAAATTTCCTTTTCTAGCTGCGTTTTTGTCGAGACAGTTTTGAGTGTTTTCTCTTTCTCGCTATCGTTTCTTAGATTCTTCTCTACATTTCATTGTACTCCTTGGATGCTTGTTAGTTTTAGGATACTTGAATGAGTTCTTGTTAGAACAATATTCTACTTTCTTTCTTGCAGTTCTCATTGTTTTGAATGCATTCTTGCTTTTGGGTCGTGAAACTAGCTTGCATTTGAAGTAGCGAAATTGCATGTTTTTTGACATTTTGGGACATTGTGCATCTATAACGATGAATTTTTTCTCCTTCTCGTAGCATAGATTTCATTGAAATGAAAATATTGCATTTTCATCTCTTTTCATAACTTTCAATTCGGTCAAAACACCATATTGTCCATGCCATTTTCCTTTTGAGCAACAATGGCTTTAAAATCAAGTGCTAAACTAAAATTGATTAGACATTTTTACATTTTCTGGTAGAAAACCTACATTAGATTAGTTTTAGGGATTTGGAATAGGTGTGAAAGATAACTTTCCAAATCTGCAAACAAACATAGGATCTTGTGTTAGGGAGCGGTGAAATACAATTGCTTCATTTTGTCCTGGGAAGCCCTTTTCACACAAGGGTCAATCACGAGGTCACATTAAGACTAGAAGAGTTACTCACCCTTCTTTGTTGGTCTTGGTGTAGATATTGCATTTATTATGGGGGTCTCTTGAAGGTATACCCACAATGATGAGTGGAATCCTTCAAGTTGATTTCGTGCTAGATACCCTTCCCTTGCTCGTGGATCGGACTATCGACTGTTTCCCCAAGAATCACTGTTGTAGTTGGTAACCTTAGTGGCCTATCTATTTAGGTTCTTTACACAAGGTGACTATGGAGGGGAAAGTCTTCACAGTACCTAGAATCGATGTTGGCCAAACTCACTCAGGATCCTTAGAGGGTATACCCATGATTATGTGTGGAAGCTTGCACCAGGGTGTAAGTCTGTTAAGTAGGCCGTCAACATAACTTTTCCACCCACTCTATCTCATCCCCTTCTTAATTTGTTCTTGCGACGTTGGATTTCATCACCAACTAGTGTGCTCATTGTGAGAAGGTTTTGTTTGCTTGCTTGCTTACTAGATTTTTAGTGTGTGTTGTTTGTTCTCCCTAGCAGAATCTAGGTTGGATTTTTATTTTTATGGCATCAGTTCTCGGAATGACCAATGAAGGAACCCCTTTTCCAAGGGAACCCTTTTTTTTTACTTCTTACAGAAACATTGGTACTCCTTACATTGCTACTTTGAGCCTTCCAGTTCTCACAATTGGGTTACCAGTATGGTTCTTTTCCACTCCAATGATCTCGAATGTAGGTTCTTCAGATGCAAGTACACCACCCACAAATCGGCCTCATGTCAAATTTTCTCCTTCTTTGCCCGTTAGGTCTCCTTCCATTTCTTCTTCTTCACCTAGTGAAATCTCTCAAGCGAGTAGCTAGATTGATAAGAAGAAGAAGAAACAAAAAGAGAAGAAGAAGAACCAGAAAGGTAACAAGCCTCCAACTACATCAAATGTTGGATCTAAGAAACCAACTATTGTTAATATTACTGGGAGTGTTGATAAGGTAGATAAGGTTAAAATGAAGAATCTGAAACCCAAATTCCCTTGCAGTCTTTGTAAGGGTGACCATTTTCTAATGGATTTCCCTGGTATTCCCAAGGTATTAGAAATGTGGTCTTCCACATCATCGGCCCCTATTGGTCATGCCAGTGATACCTCGTCAACTAGTGATGTTAAGGTTGGTAAGAAGAAGACAACTGTCAAATTCCCTTGTATGTCATGCAAAGGTGATCATTATTCTCACCTTTGTCCTCACATGGACGAGGCTTCTTCTCTTTTGGAAAAACTTCAACTTCCAAAAGGTTATCGTAAGCTTTCTCCCAACCCATCATTAGTTGATGGACTGGTCAATCTGGTTCCATCCCTAGTCAATTCGGTTGATTAGGTGGTCAATATAGTTTCATCCTCGGTTGAACCACTCACCAAGGTAGTTGATCTAGTTCCATCATTGATCAACCCCACTTTTCATCTAGAAAGTGAAACCCAAGTGACTGATCCATTCCCATCATTGGTCAATCCCACCCTTCATCTGAAGTGTGTCAAAGTGGTCGACCGAACTCCACCATCGGCTGATCCCACTCCTCCTTTGAGAAGTGTCAAAGTGGTTGCTCCGGTTACTTCATCAGTCCATCCCACTCCTCCTCTGACAAGTGCTAAAGTTACTGATCCAGTTCCTTCCTCAGTTAGTCCCACCCTTCATCTGAAGAGTGACAAAGTGGTTTCTCCGGTGACTTCATCGGTCAATCCCACTCTTCCTCTGATGAGTGCCAAAGTGGTTGCTCTGGTTACTTCATCGGTCAATCCCACTCCTCCTCTGGTGAGTGCTAAAGTGACTGATCCAGTCCCTTTATCGGTCGGTCCCACCCTTCATCCGAAGAGTGCCAAAGTGGTTTCTCCGGTTATATCATCAGTCAATCCCACTCTTCCTTTGAAGAGTGTCAAGGTGGTCGATTTGATACCATCATCGATCGATCCTACTCTCTTGCTAGAGAGTAAACCCGATTCTTCCCACGTTTTTCTCATTGAAATAGGATCTACCATGTCGGGGGGCATTCCTCCTTCTCCTGTGAAAACCCTTCCAAGTAATGATGCCATCCTTTTTTATTTGGGTGTGCTAATTGGACCTCGTCTTCCCTCTCACATTCCTTTCAAGGTTCCGGTATAATTTTGTGGTTAGGACGTTCCTCATACATTGATAGATGAAGGTTCATCTGTTAGTATTTTGTCCTCTATTGCTTGGCAAGCTTTAGGTTATCCTAAGCTTGTGCCAGTTACCCAGACTCTATTCTCTTTCAACAGAAGAGCTAGTCACCCTTTAGGGATCCTTCCTTAGTTTCTAGTAACTTTGGGAGGGAAAACAGTCTTTATTGATGTTATGGTAGTCTAGGACCCCTAGAATTTTGATTTGCGCCTTGGGCGATATTATGTCTATGACATAAAAGTTATTGTATCCACTCTTTTCATGTGATATATTTCCCACACGATGGAAGAATGGTGACTATTGATCAACTTTCATTTGTTGGCCCTGACTTGACCATTGACCCAATGACCTCCCTAAATGGGTCTTATATGTAGTCGGTATCACCTTTTCCATAGGTCAATTATGTGGCATTGTCTCCCATGACTTCAAATTCCTATGACTTAGATCTTGTAGTTGACATGGTGATCTCTTCAATAGGGCTTTTGGAACCTAATCTCCTTACCCCTATCATGAACCTCGACATGTTTTCCTTCTAGAGAATTCTTCTTCCATCCAGTGAAGATCTCTTGGAAGCCATGACCAAGTTTTGTCCCTTGACATGGTGTCCTTCCAGAGCATTATCCTCTTGGAATCCGTGATCAAGAAGAGTCCATGAGCATATTTTTTCCTCTCTATGGAAAGCTCGTTAAAAAATGAAACAGAGGTCACGAGCATAGTTTCTCTTCTTTGTGGCAAGATCATTAAAAAATGAAACAGAAGCTACGAGCATAGTTTCTCCTCTCTGTAGCAAGCTTGTTAAAAAATGAAACAAAAGTCATGAGCATAGTTTCTCTTCTTTGTGGCAAGCTCATTAAAAAATGAAACAGAGGCCAGGATCATAGTTTCTCTTCTCTGTGGAAAGATAGTTAAAAAATGAAAAAGAGGCTACGATCATACTTTTCCGCTTTGTGGCAAGCTCATTAAAAAATGAAACAGAATCTATGACCATAGTTTTCCTCTCTATAGAAAGCTTGTTAAAAAATGAAGCAAAAATCTGGGGATTGAACCCGGAGGCTTGATCATAGTTATTTTCTTGTGTCAAGCTCATTAACAAATGAAACAGTCACCTCTTCTGTCAGGTCAAGTCTTTCTCCAGATCTCGTAGATGTCGAGTCGAGTCTTTCGTTAGATCTCGTATTTGAACCTTGTTTTCATCCACCTGTATCCTTTTTCTCCATATAGTACAAAAATTGGTGACAACCTCAAAGTCAGTGAATGAATTGAAGCTTGGGGGGGCATGTCTCCAGCCTTTTGATGATCATTCTGGAGTTAAGCCACTAGCTTTCAAGATGGGGGAAAAGTACCAAGCTTAGTCTTTGTTCTTTCTCGTGCCCGAAAAAACGTGAGAATGTAACCGAGTATACTTTTATCACCTTTTCAGACTCGTAAAGGTTATACAAAAAAGGAACCCCCTGGATTCTTCTTTAAACTCTTTTCAGACTCTCTAAATGTGAAAAGATTGTCAAGTGATCTTGCTTCCTTTCCCACTCATTAAAAGGTTTGAAAGGGCATCCTTTGAGTGATAATTTTTCTCTTTTTCGACCTCGCGAGAATAACATTACGAAAAAGGACAACATTAGAGTCATCTTTAAGTAATTTTCAGACTCTCTAAATATGAAAAACAACCGAGTTTACCTTCTTCGGACTCGTTAAACGATCATACATTGAAGGGACCATACGGGACCGAACCCTTACTTCTTCTAGTTTGTTAAACAAAGGAAGAGGGAATTACCGAAGGTGAGTTATATTGAGCATGTGTTACCCTCCTCGATATTGTTAAACCAAAAAGAGGTACTCGTTTATCTGGATGGGGGAAAAAATTGAAAGAAGCAAGCCAAGAAGTTTTTGAGAACTTTACTAGTGACCTTACAGTCACCCTTGAACACATAATTTTATCTTTGCATGTATTTCAATCTGTTGAACCTCTACACTGAACCAATCCTTTGAGTTTCCTTACTCCTTTGGTTCAGCCGACATAAGTCACAGTATCCATTGCATTATCAAGTTTCAGTCCTTGTCAAGTTTCTGCTATCATGCGTCAGTGTTCAAGGGAAGTATCTGCCTCGAGAGTCATCCATCACAAATATTATGTTTCAATACATGTGTTAGTCCATGTTCATTTGATCCACCAATTACATATATGTGTCCATTTCGTGTCATTGATGGGGGATACATCAAGGCCCTCCTTCGACGAGTCTATTCCTGTAGAATTCAACACATTATCCTGGAGCTAGACTTAGAAACCAGTTAGTACTTTGGGACTTGCATGCCTCAATGACAGGCCTCCTCACGTTCGACAGTAGGTTTACATAATTGACCTCTGATCGGATGATTCCATAGATGTTCGACTTCATCTCATCTATTCACATTCACTGGAATGTACTAGGGTACCTTGGGAATCATTGACATCAATGGTGATTTCCCTCGTGCTTGTTAATGGTTTACATCATTGACTGGTAATCAAGTGGTCTCTTCCATGTTCGACAACAGGACATATATTCACATGGTTAGATTTGTACTACATCAAAATTGGTAAGAAGACCCTGGGTTGAGACATTCACTCATATATATACTTTACCCAGGTTGCGATGGATTTTCTTTTGAAGATTGAAACATATACTATTACATAGATCCACTTTGTATTGGTCCGTGGCTATGTCTTATCGTCTCACAGATCCACAGTGTATTTTTCGTGGCTACGATCAATTCATGTCATGGAAGTATAGATCCACATTGTATCTTTGGTGGCTATACTCTTCAATCAATATGATTATGGATCTATAGTGTATTTTATGGCAGCCATACCTGGAAAGTATTTATCACTCAAGCATAAGTATGCCTGCCTTGGGTTTGAAACATGTCATAACATTTGTTTGATGGTTGTTTGCAGCTTCTACCAGGTTCTCTGAGTCCACACCTTTTCTTTAAATATTTGTAAAGTGTTCCGGCCATCATTCTCTCTTCTGACCTCATACTTTAGGGGGCATTCTATTACACATGAAATTTGCACACCTAGGTACCTCACCCTAAGTGTCGTAAAGTGTCAAATAAGTGTCTCATACACCTTGACACCATGGAATAACCTATGTCACAATCCCTAGTCAATATGAAGGAGGAATATATTATATGAAGGCCAAAATACCAAGTACACATGAATTATTATTAATATTCATGGAAAATAAATTGATTAAGTGTGAGAACCAAGTGCACATGAATTATTATTAATATTCATGAAAAAGAAATTAATTAAGTGTGAGAATCCACCTCACATTTGGTTGCCTATTTTTTAGGGAAGGTGGAGGATCTCATGGATGGTTGAAATATTTCCTCCTTAAAATCGTTGAGAGATATTTCCTCCCCAAAATCATTAAGAGATATTTTCTCCCTAAATATCTTAGATATCCCTTTCTTAGTGTATCTCATGAGAGATCCTCTCCATGGTGGTTAAGCCTCCAAATCCTATATAATGAGGGCTTTCCATGGAAGAGGAAGAGATGGAGATTGAGAATTATAACAAACTTATGATCTGATGAGTGGTATTGGGGGGGATGGAGATTGATATTTATACCAAACTTATGATCTCATAAGTGAGGCACCATTGAAGTATAATTAGTCTAGATTACTTGAGAAAGGGGGTTGGACAAAGAGAACTGGAAGAAGCTATTGCACCTTCATCAATTTTGGTCTATAAGTACTCTTCATTTGTTCTCATTAATATACATACATGCTTGGCCTGTTTCTTGCAAGTTTATGTTTGTTCCACATGAACTTGTATTCACTAGATAGATCTGTATTTGAGATAATATCAATAGAATAGGAAGATCGTTGTATCTTTGTTTGTTCTACAAGACCTATTGAGGAGCTTGGGATTGAAGCTCAACTTGGATTTTGCAAGGACAAACGCCATTTAAAAAGGTACATAATTTTCTTCTTCCTCTTCATACCTTAGGTTGATTAGATCTAAAAGGATGTTAGTGTCCATGTTAAGTACTTTTCTGTCTTGGCCTTATGAGTCTAGACACCAAGAGGGAATCCGCTTGTTCACAGGAGGATTCACCTGTAACACTACCACAAATTGTGTCCAACCCGCATACCCTTGGCGAGAATTTTTTCTCCATTGCCACCATTTCCAACGTTCTTGATCTAGATGGAGAACACCATACCATAGTTTGGCTAGCTCTTATGTAATTCCATACAAAGAGAAATAATGTTCCATTTGAGTTACCTATCCAGTGGGATCTGAAACATCAAATTTGTTCACATCCACACGTGGAAGGCATAGGTCACCCTGAAAGTGATGGAGCTGAAAAGTCTAGGAATTAGAGGATTTTTCAACTTCGGAGTGCAAAGGTCAATAAGAGTAGGGAAGATCTACAGGGATATTCAACTTAGAGTAGATCGTTGTAGTGAATAATTCAAGTTGGGTAGCGAGGTCATGTTTGATGGTTTCCATTTTGGCGTCAATGGAGGAATGCATGTTTTTATTGATGGTAGAAAAATTGGCACTAAGCTACCTCATTTCTTGTTGGGTCTCTATGAAATTAGAGGATAAGGAATTGAAGCAAGCTTCCAAGTCTTGGCTATGGGTGTGGGCCATGATGAAGAGGTAGAACGAAAAAGAATGAGTGGGACCACATAGAAAATGGATTGGCCTCTTCTAAAAGCCTACTCTTTGACATACATAACTTTGTATTTTCTCTTTCTTCTTCTACCTTTTTGATGGGTTTCTCTTTCCTCGAGGACTTTCTTTCTCAATTTCGTAGGCTCCCCATGTTTAAAGAGAAAATTTGGCTTCCAAGCACCCCACCGCAAAATTGTCTTCATATTACACAAGAAGGCACAATTAACAATTCCATTTCCAAGTGGAAAAATTTGTCTTCGTATTACAAAAGAAGACACAACTAAAACTTCCAATTGGAAAAATTTGTCTTGGTATTACACAAGAGTACACAACTAACAATTCCAATTGGACAAATTTGTCTTCCAATTCCAAGAATACATAAGAAGACACAACCAACAATTCCAATTCCACTTGGACAAAGTTTTCTTCTTCCAATTCTTCCCACAATTGTCTTGCAATAGCAGAAAATTGTCTATGAATTAAACAACAAGACAAAAAAGAACAAAAACTTGCTTGTTCCTGCTATTTTTGTGTGTAGATGTCAGGCTTGTTCAATTTTTTGAGATAGATGAGGTAGAAGAGTTTTCTTGGCACATAAAAAATCCTAGCAGGAAAGCACACATGTTCTTAAAATGCGTGCATGTTCCTAAAATGTATGCGCACTAAAGTGCATGTGTGTCCTAGGAATGTGTACGCATTCCTTTTGGTCATAGATGCACACTCTTAATGCAATGGATATAGAATTTATTATAGAACAAACATATTTATGAATAAATATGTATAGGGGTTGGGGACAACTAGGACCTAAGGGCTTAGGATTGAAAGTGTTTTGAAGAATAGAGCAATGGTTATAGCACCAAGATGTGGGTGCAAGGGTTGTGGGGCCTTTAACAAGAGGTGTATGCATAGTGCACTCATGGATCGAGTGTTGACGGGGTTAAGGGTCGAGTATATGTTACGCCTAGGATTAGATGGAGCTAGGGGGGTCTAGGTCATGGTCTAGGTCAAGCTCTAGGTCATGGTCTATGTCATAGTCATGGTATAGGTATAGGTCATGGTCTAAATCTACGTCTAGCTCTATTTTGTGGTCTAGGTCATGGTATAGTTCTAGATCTAGTTCTATATCATGGTCTATGTCATGGTCATCATATAGGTATAGATCATGGTCTAGGTCATGGTCATCGTATAGGTCTAGGTCATGGTCTAGGTTTTTCCATGTCTAGATATTTTTATGTCTAGGTCTAGGTCTAGGTCTTGACATGTCTAGGTCAAGTCCATTTATTTCTTTGCAATGTAGAGAGGGGGGTAGAGAGAGAGGAAGAAATAGAGTGTGTGAGAGAGAG
>JASDQU010240882.1:60148-76578 GCA_032191745.1 Picea mariana
CTATGTGTGAGAGTACATATAGATAAGTGTTTTTTCACACATGATCTAGAGCATGTCAAATAAAGGTGTCACTATATCTCTTTGATATACATGTAGGGAATCCGATGGGCCAAGGCCCAAAGAAGAGTTTTGGAAGGGGGTCGGGTCCACGAGAAAAATGTTTTTGTTGAAAAATGATAGGTATGATTGCGATAAGGGAGAATAGAAGAATCCAATGGAATAGGGCTCAAATAATGGTGCCAACAGGATCCAAAATTAATTTTTTTTTAACTCCTACAGAGTTATACTCTGATTTGAAGAATACTACAATGTTGAAATGCCCAAATTCTTAACAGGAAGAAATATGTAGTAATTTTGCAACTCGAATGGAGGAGGCACAGTTGCACAGAAATAGATCTTCTCTCTTTTATTTTTTGTGTCCACCCCAAGGGTTAGGGTATGCAGGGTGTTTACAGACAAGGGTTTTCCCTGTGCTATATCTCTTTGATATACATGCAAGGTCCAATATTATTACTCAACCCAATATCTCAGGGAACCAACTAAGGAGGCTATATCGTTCCCTTATCCATACTACCCATACTAGAGAGTATATTCCTGAGTGATGTTCTTGGTGGCACTATAGAAGTCAAACGGTCGATTGGTTTATCTATGGAGGGATTCAGGAGATCTAGGCCAATCCGTATACATGTGTTGTCTGATGCGCTACCACTCGAAGGGGTACCAACAGGGGTTACAAGGGTTGGAAATAGATGTGCGCTTAAGTAAGACTTGTATTTCCTGCGTGTATGACTCCTCGACCATGATTTTATGTGCATAATGACAAATATTTGTAGCTTTAAGACGTCGGAATACATATCTACCCTGAAAAAAATTAACCCACAATTTTTTGCCAAGAAAAGTGCTCTGATACAACTTGTAGTATTCCATATATAAAATAGTATGCATAACATAAATATTTTATCTAGAAATGTCATAACAACAATGATATAACCAGAATAATACCAGAATAACACCAGAAAGAGAATCTTTATTAATCATAGCAATGTTCACTTGCATCTTCGAGGGAGAAGCCTCCAATAGAGTAGATATCTATTGCAATAATATCCAAGACAAAATTTCTCATACCCTCTACTCCTATTTATACTAAATTTGTATATACAAAAGAAAAATCTAGAGGAAGATCCTTCTAGAAGCAGAAGCTTCTATTAGGTCTTCCTACATTTGACTTATTCTTCCTTATTGCTAGGCCTTATTAATATTTTCCTTTATTACATGAAAACATATTATTCTACCTACGTGAGGGGTTAGGGAGGTTAGGTCCCTAACTGAGCTCAAGACCTCCTTGTACCTTAGCCCATGAGTACTATGATGAGATTTTTTTCATTCAATGTGCCAAATGTTGGTGATATTTCACTTCAAGTGGATTTGCATATGTTTTGAAGAAATAGATGCACAGACATGCACAAATCACACAAAATAGTGATTGTAAAGTCACGTAGATGCTTAAAAAACCCACTTTCCATAGTTTTGGTGCTATGTTGAGTATAGTGTATTAATTCCATGAGTATTCACTTTGTTGTATAACTTTGTGTGAGCGATTTTTAGGTGATAACAATATTAATTTCCTCAAGGACAATAATAGGTTGCTATTAATGTGCCATGAATTTGGAAATCAACGATAATTTATATGAAAATTTAATGGTTGAGCCAGGACGCTAATGAACAATGTCATGATTTGATGATTTTTTTTGTGATTGAATGCTTGATAATGACATGTGTAGATTGATGTTGACCCAATGATTACTTGATGATATTGGAGATGATTAAATTGATAGTGATATTAATGATTCTAATATTGTTAATTTAATGATAATGGTGATGATGTTATTTCAAGAATATGGTGATTATGACTTTTCTAATGACCCTAAGGATATGAATGACTAGATGAAACATACTTCTCATAAATAGATGTCATTAATGCTCATGATCTTGACGATATTGATGAACTGGTAATATGGACTAATGATACTAAATGGTATTGAAAATGTTGTTCTCATCCTGATGAAGTCCAGGGATATTGGTACGATGATAAATAAATTTCTTAATGATTTATTGACCTTTGCTTTGTGTAAATTTATTGTTGATTGAGGATGATGTTTCAATTCATTGTTATTAACAATGATATAGGTAATATTTTATAGTGATTGATGCTGATGATGGTAATGTTGGTATGTGGGTGATAGTGATTGATTTAATGACCTTAATGGTTCATTAATTATTTCATGAATCTTGCGAATCTAGGGACATTGACTATATTGAATAGTGATGAAGATGGTGATCTAATAATATTAAGTTCGATGATAATAACCCTATGATCAAGTGACACCTTTTTCATGATAATGGATAACATGGATTTAATATAGTGACATGGCTAGAGAAAATGATATGTGAATAAGAATCCACAACAAAGAGGTTTTATATTCAGTTGCATCCAAAGCTATAGCCCTTTTCCGAGGGGGAGAATTGTAACATGCTATGGTGCATGGTGGTATATATGCAATATTATAGTTCCAATTGTCCCTAATTTTAACAATGCGTTAATTCAATTCTCCAAAGGGGGCCAGTCCTCTTCTTGTATTTTCTGTGATATCTGCAGTGAGGGAAGAAGAATATGTGGTGGCAGAATTGCCTCTCTACTGTAGACGAGAAAGAAGGGAGAGTTACCCACAACAATTTTTAGAGTCACTCTATTATCCCAGATTAGGTTTAACAGTGCATTATGCCAATTTTTATGGTTTTCAGATACCATTCTCTTGATGATTTTAATCAGATTTTTATTAGTTGATTCTGCCAATCCGTTACCTTCAGGGTAATAGCTGGCAGAATATTTTAATTTAATTCCTTTTTCAAGAGCGAAATTACTCCTCTCAAGAGATGAAAAATAGGAAGCGTTATCGAATACTAAACAGTCAGGGATACCAAAACGAGCAATAATATTTGAATTTAAAAAGGAAATTGCTTGACTGGTATTTACAGCTTTTAATGGGGAAGCTTCGGACCACCTAGTGAAGTAATCCGTGGCTGTTATGATAAAATTATGCTGCTGTGAGGATGGCAGATTGATCGGGCCTATAATATCAAGACCCCACTGCTGAAAAGGGGAGTCTACTGAAACCGGCTGCAGAGGGAAGGCTGGTTTTTGTATTCGTCTGGATGCTTTTTGACAAATAACACATTTGTGACACAAGGCGTGAGCATATTTAAACAGTGTAGGCCAGTAATAACCTTCTCTTAAAACTTTATGGGCAGTGTTATCTCCACCAAAATGCCCACCAGCTTCTCCTGCGTGCAATTCTAATAAGACTTTTTCTGCTTCATCTTTCTCAAGACATCGCATTAGTACTCCATCAAAATTTTGATGAAATAGAATACCATTAATCAACTGAAAGGAGACATATTTATATCTTAACGCTCTTCTTTTAGTGGGATCCAGGTGACGGGGGGCTGACCCATGTTCAAGACAGAATTTTATATCATCATACCAGGGACTAACAGGGTTTTGTGCACAGTAGATTAAATTTTGGTAGTGTTGTCCTAGGCTTGACATATCATTTTCCTCTTGTTGTCCTACCGCTGAGTCAGCGACTAACTTTCATAACCCTTGACCTCTCACTATTTGTGCTAGGGTGATTTCTATGTCATACTCTTGTAAAGAGGTGACCCAGTTCACCCTCTTTTCGCCTAGTTCTTTCTGTACTAACAGATTTCTGACGACTGGGTAAGGGACGATAATTTTCATCCTAGATTTCAAAATATAAGATTGGAAGTGCTTTACTGCTTTAAAAACGACATAGGCTTGCTGAACTACTGCTGGGTAATTAATTTCTGTGCCTTTGAAGGCTGAGCTCATAAAGGCAATTGGGACTTCATTGTTTTCAACGTTCTTTTGAGTTAGGACAGCAGTGTAGGAGCGGTCAGAAGCAAATGTGTAGAGAGTGAAGTCTTGTGAAAAGTTGGGGCTCATTAGAGAAGCAACGTCTATTATGGCCTTTTTTATTGAATTAAAAGCTTGGTTTTCTGAGGGTCCCCAATGATATTGTATGTCCTTTATAATTAAGTTCTGTAAAGGTCTGACCATTTCTAAAAAACTGGGGACGAATATCTTGACAAAGTTTATCTGGCCTAAGAAAGACTGGATAGACTTTTTTATGGGGGAGGGGGGAGTTTCGAGATGACTTGAGTCCTTTCAGGGTCGATAATCATCCCTTCACTTGATACAATAAATCCTAAGAGCTTACCTTGTTCTACTGCGAAGATAGATTTTTTAGGATTCAAGGAAATGCCGTACTTACGACATCACTGTAGAACGGATCTCAAATGAGCTAGATGATCAGCTCTGTTTTTTGAAAAAATAGTAATGTCATCTAGGTAAACTACAGTAGATTGATTGATTAAGCCTCAAAAAGTGATATTCATCGCTCTCTGGAAAGTGGCACCAGCGTTAATGAGTCCAAAGGGCATTTTCCTATAAGCGTAGGTGCCCCATGGAGTGCAGAAGGTAGTTTTAAGTTGGTACAGAGGGGACATCAAGACTTGGTTATACCCTGAAAAACCATCCAATAAGGATAATCTTTCAGAATAGAATACCTGTTGAATGATCTGTTCCATGGGTGGGACAGGGTAGTTGTCCTTATCAGACACTCGATTAAGGTTTCGGAAATCGAAGCATAGTTGGATCTCACCACTCTTCTTCCAGACAGGGACAAGATTAGAGACCCATTGCGTGTGCCTAACTGGGAAGATTATCTTAGCGTTCAAGAGTTTATTTAATTCTTTTTTGACAGTCGGTTCGAGTTTAGGGTGCATTTTTTTAAACTTTTGTTGAAACGACAAGGTTTGGGGTTTCATAGGAATGACGTGTTGTATGATGTTGGGATCAAAGGTTTTTAGGTCATCGTACGTCCAAGCAAAAACATCTTTGAATTCCTTAAACAATTTAATAAACGACACTTTCTCTTGTTCAGAACACCCCACCCCTAAATTAATGCAATGTGGATTGTCTTTAGTTCCCAAGTTTACTTTTTCATACGTTAAAGAGGAACTATTTGTTTTACAATTCATTGACTTTTTGAATTTGTCTTGAAGATCATAAAATTTTTCTAATCTAACTACAAATTTAGGGATAGAATTTACCATGTCTGATGAAGATTCAGGAGATCTCAGATCTGGTATTACCGTGAAGTCACGAAGATTCTCGTCATGAGTACATTCGTCGATCACTGCGCCTTGGAAAGTTTCTTCCATATGCAGGAAACTAATAATTTGTTAATCATCGTCGAAGACTCTCCAATTTGTAATGTTGTCAGGGATGGATGGCCTGAACAACAGTTCGATGGAGAATGCATTCGAGGACAAGCCTTCTACAGGAAAGTGTTTCAAAGCTACATTAGCTAACAAATCAGCTTCTAAATTATTCATTCTAGGAATAGAATTTATGTTAAAAGAAAAAAACTTATTCATCAAATTCCATACCTTTGATTGGTAGCTTTTTAGATGCGGAGATAAACAGTGGATAGAATTTTTTACCTGTCTAACCATGATTTCCGAATCGCCAAAGACAGTCAAATTTTGAACTTCCATATCTAATGCTTTCCTGAGGCCTTGCAATAAAGTCTCATATTCTGCTGTGTTGTTTGTACATTCAAATTCTAACCTGCATGCAATCAGGGTTTTGTTACCTACTAGATCAATAATAACGCAGCCCGCACCAGCTCCTTCCTTGGACTTTGACCCATCAAAGTAAAGAGACCATATTTGATTTTCGTCGGGTGCATGAGACCATTGGGTAGAAACTGTTGGCTGTATATATGCCACAATTTCAGACTGCTGCTCCGGGTTAGTGATAGCGAAAGTTTCGACCATGAAATTGCCAAAAAAGGTATCCATCCCTTGTATTTCAGGTGAATCGGAAGAAGGTGTAAATGGTTCATTGGGATCATTTAAATATGTCACTGTGAACCTTAAGTAACGTTCACGATTTACCTTGATTTTGTTGGGCTTTCCATTCTTGGGCAGCCACAAGTGAGACCAATCTGTTGTGAAATAGCCATGTAGCTGTTCTGACCAGTCTCTACTTAAAAAAAAAACATAAAATTCTAGAATATCTACAACAATAATATCAATTACTTGATGAACTTTGGGGTTAGATGATAATGTTATAAGCACATTCCTTAATTCGCCTATAACTTTAACACTAGTTCGATCAAGTAGGATGATCTTTAAGGAGGATGGTTGAACTTCAGCATTAATCTTCTGACACACGGACCATGGAATTACATTGGATGACGCTCCTGAATCTACCATACAATTGTGTACATTCCTATTAAAGATTTCAAAAGTTAACAAAAATGGAGGGACGTTTCTGCGAGTTCTAATGGTGGAAGCTTGTTTCTTTTTACTTGCAGCCTCGAAAACTAATTTATCTACATTTGTTACATTATTTACAGGAAGGTCTCTTTTCTCGTGAGGATCAGAAGTATTTTTAGTAGAGGCCTTCTGAGGAACTTTTGGGTTGTTCTGAAAACCTTTGTTACTGCTTGGATTGCCATTTTTGCTGTTCTCTGCGATATTCTGTAGCATTTTCTATAGCAAAAACGGGAATTTCAATAATTCATAAACAGAAATGTTAGCCCTTAACTTTTTTACATCTTCAACTAAATCATAATCTAATATTGGGTTCACATTATTCTGTTTAGTCCTAGTTTTTATAGACTGTTTTGGGGGCAAAGTCGTCGTGTTTTCAGAAGAAAGCTTGTTTGCGGTCTTACTCCTAGTATTGTAAGGATGTACCATCTCGAAATTAGCTTGAAAAATGGTATCCGAGAAGTGTCCAAAAATGTTTGGAGAAGATTCATCTTCTTCTACTGTCTCTTGTTCAACTACTTCCTCCAGGATCTCAAGGGGCATCAAGTTATCCTGGGCTTCCAGAATCGTTTGAATAGTGAATTGCAGGCTTTCTAGGTTTAAGCCATCGGTATTTGAATTAGGTTGGTTGGCAGGAAAAGGCTTCCTAAACGGGGTTTTGTAAGGCCCTTTGCTCGAAGAAGCTTCTTCGGCCGTCCTTTTCAAATCTATAACTTGATTTGACAGTTTTTGAACGACTTTTTGTAGGTTTTCTAGATCAGAGTTTTCCGATTGCGTTTTGTTTTGGGCAGGTCTAGGGAGGATTTCGATTTTCTTTTTGGAAGATGAACTAGTATCTATTTCATTGCTAGTAGTGTCTTTTAAGTTGAGGATGTCTTTCTCGATCTGACTGGCCTCTTTGAAGGCCTCTAACAACGTGGCTTTCTTAGATCTCTTTACCCATATGTCTATACTTTGATGTAAGGATTTCGTATAATATGCTATGATAAGATTCTCAGCAGGCATCGAATCCGTAGGGATTCGCTTCTTTCGTGTTAAGAATCTTTGGTTGAAGTCTTTAATTTTATCTTTGGGGTTCATTCTTAAACTAGAAAGCTCCATGACTAGAACTTCTGAGGACTTGTCGTCTCCAAATTTCTCAAGAAAATAGGATTCAAACTTCTCCCATGACACGATGGTATGGGGCTGTTGGGAAAAGTACTAGGTAGAGGCATTGCCCTCGAAGGTGTAGGGAAACAATCTACAGACTACATCTTCATGCTCAACATTACAGAGTCTAATGGCTAACATAAAATTTTTGATATGATCTTCGGCGATCTATTTAGAGTCTGGGTCAAATTTAGGGAGCCACTTCTCTGGATTTTTAGGTAAGGGATGCAGAGGCCCGGGTACGGCCACTACATCTTTGTCGAGCCAGGGTCTGGCAGGATTGTTTTGGTTGGCCATTGGTGTGGGTGGTGTCGAAGGCTGGGATGNTTTTCTTAAACGGGCGAAGGCACTATGTGTTCTTATGAGAGATTGGCGGACAATCTCTTGTACGTCACCGCCTGTAGGATTTGGAGTTACTGGATCGACTGTGATCCGTAGATCGTCGTTTGATGTGGTTGTTGTTTGAGGGACAATGTTGTCGTTTGAATGACTTCTTGTCACTATAGGTGAGCGGTTGGGTGGAGGAGGAGTCTTGCGACCTCCACGTGCCATTAATAGTTTTCAGGCCCTCCTTCTAGTGCCATTTGTTGACGGGCGAAATTGACTGCTCGTCAACTGGAGGAGTGAATCTGGTCCAGGGTTGTCTAAATAACCCAAGCCATTTGTATTAATCCACTCCGACAATTTTAGCAGCTCTGTTGGTCGATCTAAGTCCTACGAAAGTGAAAAGACAAAAAACTAAAGAAACTAACTAAACGAAAAACAAACAACTGTTGAAAACTATATACAATCTAAAATATATTTATAGTTTTACTAACTAATAGAATAATAGTTCTACTTATTAAATATACAGTGAAATGATATATTTATATTACTATTATATGTACAATATTCACAAAATGCAAGTTTTGATCGAAATCTGCAAAATCATATATGAATTGACTTATGACAACGAAGCTGGTATTTTTATTTTATTTTTGTAACTTTTATAAACAGGAAATAAAATGGCAGCTATCTAGTTGATAGATAAAAATAACAATCTTCACTGCGTATCTAAACTATAGAAATGAACAGTGAAACACGTTTAGATTATAGGAAATTTATATATTAATTAAACTAATTAAATAGAACTAACAGACTAACCTGTGATATCGTTTCCTATTCATCCTGTGCACAGTATTCGATTTCGCTGTTTGATGGGGCCAACCCACACCAGATTTTCCAAATGCTTCTCGTAAACAGGAAGCAGTGATGCTTGAATACTAATGACAGAACAAGAAAGACATATAGCAACAACAATTTATAATTTAACAAATGATCGTTTTAAGATAAATCTGAGTATGAAAATTTGCGTATTACTGTTTATTGAATGAAGAAGATCAACCTTCTAATAATCAAATATGAACATATTAATTGTTCTATATAAAACGAGAGACATAAACTATGGACACTATATAATCTTATCACATCAACCTGTAACAAATTATGATATCTAAAGTAGTCAAAATTTGATTACAAATCGAAAATGAAAAAAACTTGAACAAAATACAAGATATTGAAGCTAAAGTTGTGCAAATATCCACTTTCATTCAAGTTCGCCAATCACAAATCCATTGTTTCTTCTCCCAGGCAGCGATGGTCTTTGTTTACAAAATAATACATTTATAAAGGCCACAGTATCAAAACATTCCTTGTGAAAATTATCAAAGTTGTTCCAAAAATCGTGGGAAATACAATCTCCTAAATTCCCATTTCTATGTAAAACTAATAGCCTAATCTAAAACCATGTAAAGAAATAGCATATCCAGAAATGCTACTATCGATCCAATTTCCTTTATAATTCGAATGTACCTGAAAACGCACAAAAATACATGATTTCAGACTGCATTTTAATTGTAAAATCAAAAAATTCAAATTTTAGTAACTAGCTACAGAATCTCACGATTCTGTAGCTAGTTATTATTTACAAATAGAATCGTGTAATTCAATCAAGACAGAAATAGATGCAATTTGATCAAACAAATCTTGAATGCTAATTCAAAATGAAAACAAAATCATTTTAAAATCTCTTTTAAAATAACATACCTTGGATTCAGGGAATTTTAATCAAGCTATTTTTGAATTGACAATGGCAGTGGCCGCCTCCACATTTTTAAAGACAATAGAGCCTGTGGTCTTCTGTCTTTTATCATTAGCTTGCAATCTCTCATTTTTTTAGTTAGCTCATTCACTCGGTCCTCCAAGAATTGATTTGAGATTGGAGCAAAGGGACGTCTGTATAATATCAGTCGAGCCACAACTTACATTCATTGCACTGTGGTTGAACAGGCTGTGTATTCACATGTGAGGCATTTCTTGTTTGACCTGTAGGTTGTCGATTGAGTTTGATCCTAGGGAAGTTGGGGTCGTCTCTAAGACATGGTAGGAGGTTCGTCACAAAGTCATAGGGCTTAACTGAGCAAAGTCTGTGTGAGTATGGGTACTCCTCGGTTAGAAACCGTTCAATTTCAGAATTAGAATCTTCACTCAACAGAATTGGTTTTTGGTCTGTGTTTTCTTTAGGTTTGTTACGAGCACACTGTGAAACCCAGCGCGCGTCCTTTTTACCCTTGAAATTGATATCACTGGAGATTTTACCCTTTTCTTTGCAGACCTTTTAACAGGCTTACCACCATATTTTGGACATGAGTCAGGCAGGGTGTTGGCTTGGGTAGTGTTCAGGTAGGTTGAGGGTTCAACAGAGGACAAGAGCATAGGAGGGGGAATGACAGGCCCGAAAAGGGTTTCTGTAACAACAGATTTGTCAACTTGTCCTATTTCAGGACTGGCAAAACCATTCCTCAGCAAGAAGGTGTCCCAACAATCGCCATTCAACTCCGACTGATGAACCATAATAATTTTAATTAAACAGTGGTGGAAGAGGCTGGAGTCAGCTTTCTCCCTTTTGAAGCGCTTAGCCATTTTATATAAACTCCGAAGGAAGAAATGTGGAATATTTAAGGAAAAATCTATGAAACTCATGAGCAACCGCAGGTGGTATAGGAAAACTAGACCGTATCTACCCTCACATGTAACGAACTACTTAATAATAGCCAAAAAATCATGCCATCTAGATTTCAGAGCTGTAATGGGCATACCTTTGTCGCAACTGTTAATCTTCCTTGAGGTAAACATCAGTGGCCAGGGTACTTCATCAACCTTCATATTCTTAAACCATTTTTTCCCCTCGGTTGGCAGACCAGTGGCTGAGCTAATGAAATTCTCGTTCAACTCGAGTTGGATGTCCCCAACTTTGGCCCTGAACCCATTGAACATTAGCACAACTTGTTGAGCAAATGCCAGGTTGAAACCCTCGAACTTCTCAATAAAAACCCACCAACCATTCCTCTCTAGGTCCTCTCGGGCATTATTAAACAACAACAAAGTTTGGACACCGTTGGGTTCGATTCGCACTACAGGAGCCATAGCTAATAGCACAAAATCAATAGGGTATTCGGTGAGAGGGTTTGACAGGGTAGACACAGAACCATTGTCCCGAAATTTTCCCAACACAATGCAAAGGCAACCCGAAATGCATGGGGAGAGCGTTAATGCTATGCGTGCAAGGATAGTGGCATAAATTGTGACCATGCAAGAATATCATGTCGGGCTATACAATCAACGACGCCTTGGTGTAATGGTACATTTGAATCATAACAGTGAATATCCAAGAGAATTTCAATCAACATGTCAAATGAATTATCACATAACCACGATTTGACCCAAAAATCAATGTGTTCAATCAAACCATTCCGTCGAAGATTTTGTAAATCAACACCAATTTAACAATAATCAAAATCATAAATGTTTAGTGTTTTGATAAATATGTGACCAGTGGTGTGTTTTAGGTCAAAGAGTTATAACCACATGAACAAATAGGTTCATGATAAACCAAATGATCATTTGATTTGATCAACATGAATTCTAAATGTGGGTTTTCACGCTTGCAGTCGTGAAAACAAAAATGAAAAGTAGGTACGCAAAAGCAAAGAATAATGATATCATTTAAATAGTTGCGACGATTAATGAGGGTTTAAAAAAAACTTGGTGTAGGCAGCTTGTAACAAAAAGATAGAGATTAATATGGCTACCAACAATGGCGACACACTGGTAGAAGAAGTTATCTCTGCCAAACGAACAAGTCCAGATTAGGATAATGAGAAAAACTCCAACTCGAAAACAACTAGAAGAACTATTTGAACATCATCATCAATCATAAAAAATTCCAGTTTCAGATTGCTTGTTATTTAAAAGATGAAAACTAATGACAATCTTAGCAAAAGCAAGCCATGATATTAAGGTTAAAATCTCCAATATTGTTGATAGAGCCACTGCTGCCAGCAGGCGTCCATAGCCTCGACAGGGATGCAATTTAACCCACTCCAATATCCGTATCCTGCTAAGAAATTCCAGATCAGAACGAAGGACATTTAAGGTCAGAAGATTCCATATCTGAGAATTTTCATATACCTGACATTGCTTCGCTGCTAGCGGGCCTGTTCAGTACCCCGACGAAGTTATCTTGGTGTCATGCATGCATTTACCCACTGCCAGCAGACCTGTTCAGTATCCTAGCAGGTTTGCAAGCACTTCCCACAGCTCTTTAAAGATTTATTTAGTTTTAAAGATATTTAATCGAGTGGGGTGACGCTGAAAATCCTAATATTTTGGACATATTTTAATAAATTACAGACCTTGAGAGAATTTTTAAACTGTCTTTCATTAAGATCTAGAGATGGTTTATTGATAAACCGACCTTCAAAGGCAGGGAGACATCTCTGAGTTGTTCTCTTAAGGAACATGGATAGCGTAAGAAGAAATAGATGATCATGAAAAGATTCAATTACAGATTGAAATCAAGAAACGTCTTTCAAGCAACCAACTTTTTTTTAACATGGCTGTAAACTTCAGAAGCATATCATAGTTGATTTTTAAACAAACTTTCAGCAGTCATTTCAGAGGAGAAATTTTTCTGTTCTCTTAATCTGAACAGTTCATGATGCAGGTATATGTATTTCAAAAGTAAAAACTGGTAAGCATAAGGGAGAAATCAAAACCAAAATAGCAAAGAAAAATGAAAATCAAACAAAGGAAAAAGAAAATATTTACACAGTTTACACAGGGTTGTTATCAAGAGAAATACCTTTTTAGATCTTGGCCATTCACCGGATAGGTGTCTGACTATCCCTCTAGACTCTATAATCTGAAAGAGCTGGGACCCAATTTCTCAGCAATCAAAAATGGTCCTAACCATAAGTTCTGAAACTTCATATGATCTCCCTTTCCCTCATGTGGTTTGTCCCATTTTAGGACAAGGTCACCTACTTCAAAGTTTTTGTCAGAGGTAGAGTTGGAATCAAACTAGCTTTTAACCACAAGTTGATGTTGATCCAACTTCCGTTTTGCTTGAGCCCTCACTTCCTCTAATTTTAACAATGCGTTAATTTAATTCTCCAAAGGGGGACAGTCTGTGATAGCTGCAGTGAGGGAAGAATAATATGTGGTCGAAAAATTGCCTCTCTACCATAGACAAGAAAGAAGGGAGAGTTACCCACAGCAGTTTTTGGAGTCACTCTATCTGCCCAGATTGCGTTTAACAGTGCATTATGCCAATTTTTATGGTTTTCAGATACCGTTCTCTTGATGATTTTAATCAGTTTTTTATTAGTTGATTCTGCCAATTCGTTACCTTGAGGGTAATAGCTGGCAAAATATTTTAATTTAATTCCTTTTTCAAGAGAGAAATTACTCATCTCAAGAGACGAAAAATAGGAAGCGTTATCGAATACTAAACAGTCAGGGATACCAAAACGAGTAATAATATTTGAATTTAAAAAGACAATTACCTGACTGGTATTTACAGCTTTTAATGGGGTAGCTTCAGACCACCTAGTGAAGTAATCCATGGCTTTTATGATAAACTTATGTTGCTATGAGGATGGCGGATTGATCGGGCCTATAATATCAAGACCCCACTACTGAAAAGAGGAGTCTACTGAAATCGGCTGCAGAGGGAAGGCTAGTTTCTGTATTCGTCCGGATGCCTTTTGACAAATAACACATTTGTGACACAAGGCGTGAGCATATTTAAATAGTGTAGGCCAGTAATAACCTACTCTTAATACTTTATGGGAAGTGGTATCTCCACCAAAATTCCCACCAGCTTCTTTTGCGTGCAATTCTAATAAGACTTTTTCTGCTTCATCTTTCTCAAGACAACGCATTAGTACTCCATCAAAATTTTGACGAAATAGAATACCATTAATCAACTGAAAGGAGGCATATTTCAATCTTAACGCTCTTCTTTTAGTGGTATCCAGGTGATGGGGGGCTGACCCATGTTCAAGACAAGAATTTTATATCAGCATACCAGGGACTAACAGGGTTTTGTGCACAGTAGATTAAATTTTGGTAGTGTTGTCCTGGGTTTGACATATCATTTTCCTCTTGTTGTCTTGCCACTGAGTCATCGACTAACTTGCATAACCCTTGACCTCTCACTATTTGTGCTGGGGTGATTTTTATGTCATACTCTTGTAAAGAGGTGACCCATCTCACCCTCTTTTCGCCTAGTTCTTTCTGTACTAACAGATTTCTGACGGTTGGGTAAGGGATGATAATTTTCATCCTAGATTTCAAAAGATAAGATCAGAAGTTCTTTACTTCTTTAAAAATAGAATAGGCTTGCTGATCTACTGCTAGGTAATTAAGTTCTGCACCTTTGAAGGCTGAGCTCATAAAGGTAATTGGGACTTCATTGTTTTCAACATTCTTTTGAGTTAGGACAGCAGCGTAGGAGCGGTCAGAAACAAATGTGTAGAGAGTGAAGTCTTGCGAAAATTCAGGGCTCATCAGAGAAGCAGCGTCTATTATGGCCTTTTTTATTGAATTAAAAGCTTGGTTTTCTGAGGGTCCCTAATGATATTGTACGTCCTTTTTAATTAAGTTCTATAAAGGTCTGACCATTTTTGAAAAACTGGGGATGAATCTCTTGACAAAGTTTATCTGGCCTAAGAAAGATTGGATAGACCTTTTTGATGAGGGAGGGGGGAGTTTCAAGATGACTTGAGTCCTTTCAGGGTCGATAATCATCCCTTCGGTTGATACAATAAATCCTAAGAGCTTACCTTGTTCTACTGCAAAGATAGATTTTTTAGGATTCAAGGAAATGTCGTACTTACAACATCGTTGTAGAACGGATCTCAAATGAGCTAGATGATCAGCTTTGTTTTTTGAAAAAACAGTAACGTCATCCAGGTAAACTACAACAGATTGATTCATTAAGCCTCGGAAAGCGATATCCATCACTCTTTGTAAAGTGGCACCAACGTTAATGAGTCCAAAGGGCATTTTCCTATAAGCGTAGGTGCCCCATGGAGTGCGTAAGGTAGTTTTAAGTTGGTATGGAGGGGACATCAAGACTTGGTTATACCCTAAAAAACCATCCAATAAGGATAATCTTTCAGAACCAGATACCTATTGAAGGATCTGTTCCATGGGTGGGACAGGGTAGTTGTCCTTATCAGACGCTCGATTAAGGTTTTGAAAATCGACGCATAGTCAGATTTCACCACTCTTCTTCTGGACAGGGACAAGATTAGAGACCCATTGCGTGTGCCTAACTGGGAAGATTATCTTAGCGTTCAGGAGTTTATTTAATTCTTTTTTGATGGTCGGTTCGAGTTTAGGGTGCATTTTTCTTAAATTTTGTTGAAACGGCAAGGTTTGGGGTTTCATAGGAATGACGTATTGTATGATGTTGGGATCAAAGGTTTTTAGGTCATCATACATCCAAGCAAAAACATCTTTGAATTCCTTAAACAATTTAATAAATGCCGCTTTCTCTTGTTCAAAACACCCCACCCCTAAATTAATGCACTGTGGATTGTCTTTAGTTCCCAAGTTTACTTTTTCATATGTTAAAGAGGAACTATTTGTTTTACAATTCATTGACTTTTTGAATTTGTCTTGAAGATCATAAAATTTTTCTAATCTAACTACAGATTTAGGAATAGAATTTACCATGTCTGATGAAGATTCAGGAGATCTCGGATCTGGTATTACCGTGAAGTCACGAAGATTCTTGTCATTAGTACATTCATCGATCACTGCGCCTTGGAAAGTTTCTTCCATATGCAGGAAACTAATAATTTGTTGATCGTCGTCGAAGAATCTCCAATTCGTAATGTTGTCAGGGATGGATGGCCTGAACAACAGTTCGACGAAGAATGCATTCGGGGACAAGCCTTCTACAGGAAAGAGTTTCGAAGCTACATTAGCTAACAAATCGGCTTCCGAATTATTCAATCTAGGAATAGAATTTATGTTAAAAGCAGAAAACTTATTCCTCAAATTCCATACCTCTGATTGGTAGCTTTTTAGATGCGGAGATAAATAGTGGATAGAATTTTTTACCTGTCTAACCACGATTTCCGAATCGCCAAAGATAGTCAAATTTTGAATATTCATATCTAATGCTTTCCTGAGGCCTTGCAATAAAGCCTCATATTCTGCTGTGTTGTTTGTACATTCAAATTCTAACCTGCATGCAATCAGGGTTTTGTTACCTGCTGGATCAATAATAATGCATCCCACACCAACTCCTTCCTTGGACTTTGACCCATCAAAGTAAAGAGACCATATTTGATTTTCGTCGGGTGCATGAGACCATTGGGTAGAAACTGCTAGCTGCATATATGGCACAATTTTAGACTACTGCTCCGGGTTAGTGATAGCAGAAGTTTCGGCCATGAAATTGCCAAAAAAGGTATCCATCCCTTGTATTTCGGGTGAATCGGCAGAAGGTTTAAATGGTTCAT
>JASDQU010240882.1:97535-114636 GCA_032191745.1 Picea mariana
TCTCCCTCACTCTCACACTCTCTTCCTTCCTGTCTCTATAGCCCCCCTCTCTACCTTCCTCTCTCTATCTCTCACACTCTCATACACTCTCTCTCTACCCCCCTTTGTTTCTTCCCCTCTCTCCCTCTCAGAATCTCACACACTATAGCAAGTTTGGTACATCACAAGGAAAGACATGGCCTTGACCTAGACTTGGTAATACCTAGACCTAGACCTAGACATGGAAAGACCCAGATGTGGCAATCCATGGAAATACCTATACCATGACCTAGAGCTAAATCTAGACCATTACCTAGACCTATATGATGACCATGAACTAGACCATGAACTAGAATTATACCATGACCTATACCATGAACTAGACCTAGAACATGACCTACAACTAGACATAGAACATGACCTAGAATTAGAGCATGACCATGAACTAGACCTAGACCATGACCTAGACCCCCCTAGCTCCATCTAAGCCTAGAAATAACATATACCCAACCCTTAATATCCCCGACACTCGTTCCCTAAGTGCACTATGCCTATGCCTCTTGTTGAAGGCCCTATCACCATTGCACCTCAATCTTGGTTCTCTAACCATTGTTCTATGCTTCAAAACACTTTCAATCTTAATCCCTTAGGTCCTCGTTGACGCCAAACCCCTACACATATTTATTCATAAATTTGTTTAGGATACATTAAATTTTGTATCCATTTCATTAATAGCGTGTACGTGCTCTTGTGACTAGAAATAAATGAGGTAGTGTGTGCTTGATGCTCATGCCTTCCCTGTAAGAATGAGTGTGCGTTCCTAGAACACATGCACACTTTAGGGAACACACGTTCTAGGAATGCACGTAAATTCCTTCTGGGCATTTGTGTTTGCCAAGCACACTCCTCAACCTGATATATCCAAAAATATTGAACAAGCTTGACATCTCCATGCAAAAATAGCAACAATAGACATGTTTTTTATCTTTTTGTCTTTTTGGAAATAAAACTTGTGTCTTCTTGTGTAATTGGGAGAAAAAATTGTGCAATTGTAATACAATTGTTTGTGGAAAGAAAACTTGTGTCATATTGTTTAATTGGTAGAAGTTTTTGTTCTATTGGAAGACAATTGTTAGTGGAATGAAAATTTGTGTCTTCTTGTGTATTTGGTAGACAAATGTTTTCAATTGGAAGACAATTATATATGGAAAGTTTGCTTGTGTCTTCTTATGTAATACCAAGACAAATTTATGTAATTGGAAGACAATTATCATTGGAAAGAAAACTTGGTATCGTGTTCTTGGAAGACAATTGTTCTCTTTAAACACAAGGAACCTACAGAATCAAAGTAGAAAGTCTTTGAAGAAATAAAAACCCATTGAAAAGGTAATTGAAGAAAGAGGAAAGACAAGGTTAGGTATTTCAATATGATGGATTTAAATAGAGGGAAATCTAATTTCTAGCAAAATGTATGTCGTTGTTGTTTCTCCTCCATCAACAAAAAAAAAGTGTAGGATTTCAGTACAGACCAATCCAGTTCATAATTCTATTGAACCTCCAATCACTATCTCATCAAGACTAGTTGTTGTGGATGACCAAATGATGGAGGATTTGCTTGGAGCTAATTATAAAATGGATGAAATTAGAGAGGCAACTGGTGCACAAGCTTCTAGTGAAAAATTTCTTGTGGTGAAACCTCTTGTTGGATAGTTAGATGTTCCAAAAACTAATCATGGGAATGTAAACTCTCCTCCCATAATTGATATGTCTGTGATTGAAGGGGAAAGAACTGATACATTGTTAACTCCACAAAAGGGAGGTCAAGAGTGCCAGAATATAGGTTCATCGTCTTGAGAAGTGTGCGACAAAGAACTCCTAAACACATTAAGGTGGATGAAAGTGGTCCAACATCACTTGAAGGTAATTTACCTAACCATACTATTTGTTATCATTCTTGTAAAATGATTAACAAATATTTTAAACCAAAATTTGATGCCGCTAAATGCCAATTATTTTTGGCTTTGTTAAAATATAGAATTTTGACCGTTGTTAGGATAATTTTAGGCATTAAAACAATTAAATTTTTATATTATAAGACTTGTGGATGATTTTCAAGAAATTTGTAATAAATCTTGTTTTAAAGATCATAATGTAGCTTGTCGTGTCTTGTCACAATCAATTGTTAGCAAGATCACAAGAAAACATCGTTTGCTCCAAAAAACCTCTCATATCATGAAACACAATACCAAAACCCTTAGAAAGTATTATAATAGATGAGATAGTCTCCACATAGGTGGCCCAACAAATTTGTGTGCCTTCACTGGCAGGCTACCTTGTTCTAAAATGAAGTTAATTGGAGCAGTTAAGGGACTAGTACATGCTTTCTAGCATGAGCACACTAGGCCTTCTTCTAACTAAAAAATGTACTAAATTTGAGAAGGGGATATAAGGATAGTGAAACCCATATTAAACAATTTCTTGACATGACAAAGAAATAATTGTATGATAGATTTAGGTCACTACATAGTGCACTTAACTTGGGCCAAAGATATTTCGATAAATGCAATCCTTGGTATTTTCGAATAAACACAATTTGTAACACATGTTGTTCTAGATATCACATTGAGTATGGCTATTATTATGACACACACACACATATTTTGTGTATAGAATTAAACCCTTGTGAAAAAATGCTTAATTATATTGCCACCATTATCATCTAGAGACTTTATTCACAACATCTTGTGCACAAGGCCAGAGGGTTGTACATTCTATCAAAAAGATTGCTTAGATGGGCATGCCACTGGTGAAGTGGAATGGAATTAATGAGAAAGTACATCCATGTGAGTGATATGTATGCATTGAGGAGTAAGGAGGTTGACTTGAAAATATTTAAATATGTCGCATATGATATTGACAAAGGGTAGAAAAGAAAAGAGATACAATACATGACTTTCCAGGTACAAGTATGTGACTTCATCAAGGACTTATTTGAAAAGACACGACAATATGTTGAGAATGTCCATGTGGCTCAATGGAAAGATGGACATTTTAGAATATGAAAATATACATTTCCCATTGGTATTGTCTTATCAGTGGTTAATTTTTCTAAGAACTACACCCTTCAACCGCAAAATGTGATTCAAATCCGATATTATCACTTAGAGCAGGTCATCATAATGTTCCATATCACATACAAGTATGGGAAGGATAGTAATAAAGAAAACAAAATTATATGGAAGAAGTATCACTTCTACATAAGCGATGATCAGTGCCATGAGTTAGCCTACATGCAATGTTGATTTTAGTTGTTTTACTATCACCTTAAGGAGAAGAACATACATATGGATCAACATTGGATTTGTCAGATGATTGTGCATGTTAGTTAAAAAATTCTCATGTATTTCAATGGTTGTGTATGATGCACAAAAATCTCAAGGTACGAGATATTTGGAACTATTTTGAGCCTGAGAATGGGAAATGTAAGCATGATGGAGCAGGTGCATGCATCAAAACTGTGTTACACAAGCAAGAAATAAATTTTGTAGCTATTTCCCTCATTCAAGATGAAAAATACATTGTTAAATGGTGTTATTTAGTAATGGGAGAGGGAACAAGAACCCATGAAGACCAATCAACCAAGAAAGGACATGTACATAGATATTTTTGGGAGGTGTTTGATGAAGATCTATCAGAGTGGTTTGAATACAAAACAATATAGGGAAATCATGAATTCCATTCAGTTCAAACATTAGACAATGCAATAGTTGAAATATGAATGAGAACAATCTCTTGCTTCTATGGTCCATGTAGTAGTAATGAATGGGATGATTGTGAATCCACAAACTAGGATGATAGATGGGATCGTGTATCAATCCACATTTGTCAATGTATAACTATGGAATTATCCTAGTTGGAGGAGGACCAATAAAATATTTCAATTGATTATGATCACATATTAGATATCGTACTATGAGGTTTAGTGAATATTTGATTAAATTTTGAATAACTAGCATCGATGTTTTATTCTTTGATCATTTAGTGGACTCACATGTTGGCACTCTAGTTTTTGCATGGCACATATATGTAGTCGCTTACCCAAAAGGTAAATAATTATACACAGACTATTGGTTGGCACATTTATTACAAGGAAAGAACATCATCATTCTTTTAGTAACATATTCCAAAGGAATTTAATTTTTGATTGGGTCGATGGTTATTAAAGAAGAATATATGACACAGGATGAAAGAACATGGAATAAAGGTGTTTATGTATTTCAATATTATAGATCATGTGAAGATATATTCCACTTTGAGAACTTCATTGTTGGTACAAACCTCCAACTACAAACAATTCCAAGTAAGAACTCATCAAAGGTTCGATACTTCTTTCCTTACTCTGAGCGCAAGAAGTTAATGGAGACCATCAGTAAAAGGAATAATTGAACAAATATTTCAGATTTATTGTTAATTAAAATTTTGGCTTCATTTTATGGTTGTTATGGTATTATTGTATTTTTTAGTTCATTTTTGTTGTTAGGGAACTATTTCTAGCCTTTCCTTTCCTTACCTTCCTTGTATTTCCATACATTCCCTTTACTTTCCTTGCTTTGACTTTCCTTGACATCTCTAGCCTTGCCTTTCCTTTCCTTTCCTTGATTTCCTTATCTTTCCATGCCTTTCCTTGCCTTTCCCATCTCTAGCCTTGCCTTTCCTTGTCTGGCCATGTGTTTCCTTTCCTTGCCTTGCTTTGACTTGACATTTCATATCTAGCCTTTCATTTCCTTTGCTTTCCTTTCTTTCCTATCCTTTCCTTACCTTTTCTTTCCTTGCCTTACCTTTCCATTCCTTGGCTCATGTTTCCTTGCCTTGACTTGAATTTCCATGCCTTTAATTGGCATTCCTTTCCTTTCCTTTCCTTGCCTCCCCTTCCCTTCCCTTCCCTTGCCTTGCCTTGTATTTTCTTGCCTTGTCTTTCCATTCCTTGTCTTTCCATGCTTTGCCTTGTCTTGCTTTCGTAGTCTTTCCTTTCCTTTTCTTTCCTTGCCTTTCTTTGTCTTTCCTTTTGTTTTCTTGCCATACATTTCCTTACCTTTCCTTTTATTTCCTTTCGTTCCCATCCTTACCTTTCCTTGTCTTGCTTTGAATTTCCTTTCCTTTCCTTCCCTTTTCATACCTTGCCTTGTCTTTCCATGCCTTTCCTTGCCTTGCTTTGACTTTCCTTGCCATGTCTATCCTTTCCTTTCCTTTTCTTTCCTTTCTTTCCTAGACTTTCCTTGCCTTTGCTTGTATTGTCCTGCCTTACCTTGCCTTTCCTTGTCTTGGTTTGGATTAGCTTGGATTGACTTGTCTTTCCTTGTCTTGTCTTTCTTATCTTTGCATTTCCATGTCTAGCCTTTCCTAGCCTTTCCTTTCCTTTTCTCTTGTTCCCTTGCCTCAATTTTCCTTGCCTTTCCTTACCTTTCCTTTACTTACATTGTCTTGATATGCCTTTTATTTTCATTCCTTACCTTGCCTTGCCTTACAAGGTGCTAAATTTTCAAACATATGTAATAAGCACTAGCAAGATGATACAAATGATTCCATTGAAAAATTCTTAATGCGTAAAAGGAATAATTGAACAAATATTTTAGTTTTATGATTGATTGAAAATTTGACTTCATTTTATGGTTGTTATAGTACTCTTGTATTTTGTGGTTTATTTTTGTTGTTAGGGAACTATTTCTAGACTTACCTTGTCTTGTCTTGTATTATCTTGACTTTTATTTTGTTTCCCTACTATGGCTTGTCTTTTCATACCTTGCCTTACCTTGCCTTTGCTTTCCTTTCTTTCCTAGCCTTGTGTTTCCTTTCCCTACCTTGTATTTCCTTGCCTTGGCTTGCCTTTTCTTGCCTTACGATTCCTTTCCTTGCCTTTGATTTCCTTTGATTTCCTTTTCTTCCCTCCCCTTCCCTTGCCTTGCCATGCCTTGTCTTTTCTTTCCATGACTTTTCTTTATTTTTCTTTCTTTCCTATCCTTTACTTGGATTTTATTTCCTTGCCTTGCCTTCCCTTTCCTTGGCTTGCCTTGTATTCCCATGCCTTGCATTGTCTTTCTTTCCTAACATTGCCTTTACTTTCCTTGTCTTGAATTTCCTTGTATTGCCATGCCTTGTATTTCCTTTCCTTTCCTTTCCTTTGTTTTCCTTTCTTGCCTAGCATTTCCTTACCTTTCTCTACCTTGTCTTGCCTTTACTTTCCATGCCTTTCTTTTCCTTCCTTTCCTTTACTTTCCTTGTCTTTCCATGCCTTGATTTGAATTGACTTTCCATGTCTAGCCTTTCCTTTCCTTTCCTTACCTTACCTTGTCTTGGATTGACTTATCTTGGCTTTTCTTGTATTTATTTTCCTTCTCTTTCCTAGCCTTTCATTGCCATGTCTTATTTTTCCATGTCTAGCCTTTCCTAGCCTTTCCTTGCCTTTGCTCACCTTGCCTTTTCTTTCCTTACCTTTCATTTCCTTTCCTTGTCTTTCCTTTCCTTTTCTTTGTATTCCTTATCTTTTCATTCCTTGCCTTGTCTTTCCTTCCCTTATATTTCCTTCCCTTGCCTTACAAGGTGCTAAATTGTCAAACATATGTAATAAGCACTAGAAAGATGAAACAAACTCAGATTCCATTGCAAAATTATTAATGTGTAAAAGGAATAATTGAAAAAATATTTTAGATTTATGATTGATTGAAATTTTGGCTTCATTTTATGTTTTTTATGGTATTGTATTTTGTGGTTCATTTTTGTTGTTAGGGAACTATGTCTAGCCTTGCCTTGCCTTGCCTTTCATTTCCTTGTCTTGGCTTTTATTTGTTTGTCTTTCCTTTACTTGCCTTGCATTGCCTTGTCTTTTCATTCCTTGGTTGCCTATCCTTTCCTTACCTTTCCCTGCCTTGTCTTGGCAAGGATTTCCTTTCCTTTCCTTTCCTTTCCTTTACTTTCTTTGACTTTCCTTTCCATGTATATCATTTCCTTGCCTTTGATTTCCTTGATTTCCTATCTTTTCCTTGCCTTTTCTTGCCTTTGATTTCCTTTGATTTCCTTGCCTTTTCTTGGCTTGGAATGGCTTGTTGTGGCTTGGATTTCCTTGTCTTGACTATCCTTTCCATTTCATGTCATGTATTTCCATTTCTAGCATTGCCTAGCCTAGCCTTTCCTTTTCTTACCTTGTATTTCCTCGCCTCGCCTCGCCTCGCCTTGAATTTGATTGCCTTTCCTTTCCTTGCCTTGTATTTCCTTTCTTTGTCTTGCCATACCTTGTATTTCCATGCCTTTTATTGTCTTGACTTGCCTTGTATTTCCTTGCCTTGCCTTATAAGGAGATAAATTGTCAAACATATGTAATAAGCACTAGAAAGATGATACAAATGATTCCATTGGAAAATTCTTAATGTGTAAAAGGAATAATTGAACAAATATTTTAGATTTATGATTGATTGAAATTTTGGATTCATTTTATGGTTGTTATTGTATTCTTGTATTTGGTGGTTCATTTTTGTTTTTAGGTAACTATTTCTAGCCTAACCTTGTCTTCTCTTATCTTGACTTGGCTTTCCTTTCCTTTCCCTACTATGCCTTGTATTGTCATGCCTTGTCTCACCTCGTCTTTGATTTCCTTGGTTTCCTAGACTTGTGTTTCCTTTCCCTACCTTTTCTTGGCTTGGATTGGATTTCCTTTCATTTCCTTGTCTTTCCATGCCTTGCCTTGCCTTTTCTTCCTTTCAATTGAATTTCCATTTCTAGCCTTTCCTTTCCTTTACTTGCCTTGCTTGCCTAGCCTTTCCTTAACTTTGATTCCCTTTCCTTAACTTTCCTTGTCTTCCCTTGACTTGCCATGCCTTTCCTTTCCTTTCCTTGCTTTCCTATCCTTTAATTGGATTTTATTTCCCTCCCTTGCCTTGCCTTGCCTTGCCTTATCTTTCCATGCCTTGTCTTGGCATGCCTGTCTTGTCATTCCTTTCCTTGTCTTGTCATTCCTTGCCTTGTCTTGTTTTCCTAGACTTGCCTCGACTTTGCTTTCCTTTCCTTACCTTGTATTGCCTTTCCTTGTATTTTCATGCCTTTCCTTTCCTTTCCTTTGATTTCCTTTCTTAAATAGCCTTGCCTTGCCTTTATTTGCCTTGTCTTGCCTTTTCTTTCCTTTCCTTGCCTTTCCTTTCCTTACCTTTAATTTCCTTTCCTTACCTTTAACTTCCTTTCCTTACCTTGCCTTTCCTTTTCATGTCCTTCCTTGCCTTGATTTGAATTGTCTTTTCGTGTATAGCCTTCCATTTCCTTTCCTTGTCTTACCTTGTCTTGGCTTGGCCTATCTTGGCTTGGATTGTATTTATTTTCCTTGTCTTACCCAACATTTCCATGTCTTGTCTTTTCATGTCTAACATTTCCTATCCTTTCCTTGCCTTTCCTTTCCTTTCCTTGTGTTGACTATTACTCTTTCTTTCTACTTCTTGGGATAAACCATGTTTAGATCCGAACAAGTTTCCAACAAAACCCTATAAAACAATTGGCCCTTCTGGTAAACCAGAAGGAAACACAACACACAAAATGTACTGTGCAGTCTCACCCAAGATAGTTCTATGGGTGACTGAAATGCTTAGGTGCTTGCAGTCTAGGAATGAGTGGGGATCCAGGATTGTAATTAATCTTTTTCGGGAATTAGACTGATTACTCTATCAATTATTATTAAGATCCACTCACTTGTAAGATTATACATGCATTCTAATAGATCTAGCTAACCAGTTATGCGTAAATCAATCATTAGCAAGAATTAAAGATGAGAAACCATTAAAAAAAAGTAAAAATGCATTCACTCATCAAACAATACACTAGTTTTACCATGGTTCACCCCCTCATGGGATACATCCACAAATATCTGGCTTCTTAGGCTCTTTTATTTATATTTCTGCAAAATATGGCGTTGTGCACACTACAATTTTGATCATACAATTATGAAATAGGTTGCATAACCTATGTGAGGTAGACTTGATCACACCAGGCTCCTCAGCTTGTGATATAACCCTCAAGATCTAGCTACGTAACTCTTATACAGATCAAGAGATTACAAAAAGGTATCACAATAGTTTCTTACAATTCAGAATTAACTTGAACCAACAACAACCACTTGGGACCCCGACCTAGATCTCCTAGGTTCTTATTTATACTAGTTTACAAGTTTACCAACTGATATAATCTCTTATCAAAACCCTAACCCTAATATGGTGAGGTTTTCCTGCTTACATGCCTTGCATGCTTTCCTCCTTTGCATGCATCTTTCCCTCGCACATGTTTCTTGTCCTGCCAATTGTTCTTCTCCAAAATTCGGTTTTACCCTCCAGAAATAGGTATTTCCTCATAATAGGCATGCACCCAACATGCCCCCAAAACTGAAATGTGGCTCATATCAAGCCACTTAGGCATTGTGCACTCCCTAAACAACCTCTTCTAGGATCTGGAACTTGTCTGCAAGTTCCCTTCGTCTTTCCTATACTTGCGCTACTTTTCCTATCGCTACCTCTACCAACTGCACTTTCATCTCCTCATGGATCCTTGATGCACTCTTTGTGTGTTCCTACACAATCCTCTTCTTCTCCTCCTCTAGTTGTCTGATCATTTACGTGACTTGTTCCTGGAGTGGTTCCACATTTTCTTGTCTCTCCTATTTCTGCATTTGTGATGCTTTCAACTCAGACTCTAGCTACTTCATATCTTGAGTACCTTTTAGGCCTTATGTGATACTCATTGTCCTCTACTTGAGGTCTTGAATAGTTGAGCTTACTCTTTCTTCTTCCTTGTCCCACTGCTAGACATGCTCATCCTCCTCCAACACTGTCCAGAGATGTGCTACTCGGTCGAACAATTCTGCTACTATGCTGACTTGTTTCTCCATATCGCCTATTTGAAATGCAGCTTCTAGCTTCCTTTCTTCTCTCACCTCTAGAGGAGTCATAGGGTTCAGTTTTCCCTTTAGCTCCTAAATCTCTTGCCTATACAAATATATGGTTTGAGCAATGATATTGAGCTTCTCCTCAGTGTTTTTTTTCTCTGCTTGCACACTATCAGGGATGCGATTATACACCGCTGTCAAACCCCATTCCATTCTGTTTTCTCATTCTTTTTCCTCCTTAGTTTCGATCTTGACCTACTCGACTACTAGTTCTAAGGCTTCCTTTCCATTCTTCATATGTTGAAATTCTACTACGTCTGTTCTTATGCGTGATTGCACCTCCTACGCGACACTGACTTGAAGATTTTACAGTGCCTTAGTTGGTATTCTTTCCATTACCAACTCTACCTGCACCAAATCCTTCAGTGGTGTCTGGGTTATGGATTCATCCATCCACAACATGTTGTATGTGACTTGAAAGTTTGCACTCGCATGCACTATGGTCTGGATGGTGTCTTGTTCACTTGGTGTGGTCCTTGCCTCTTCTTCTGTTGATGTGGGGAAATGATTTGTTCCCCTTTCAGGCCTGTGTGATGCTCTCATCTACTTCAGGACATGCCTTATGTCTTTCATCTCATATTGAATTCAACGTCTTTGGTGTTGGGCGTCTTCGAACTACTTAGCTATGCATTCCTATACTTTTTCTTCCATGAGGTTGACATGATCCTCAGTAATCCTGTACTCTGGAAGCTGCTTGTGTGCCTTGGCCTTCTTGTGAAACCCCCCTGTGTGTATGATTGGTCACTTGGGTGGCCCCATTTCCTATGGGGTAGTTGTCGAGGGGGTTTCTTGTGTAGTTGTATCCCCCATTCCTTGTTCTCCTTGTGCTAGGGAAGTGTCCTTTTTTCCTACCTGCACATCTTTCTTTGGAGCACTCCCATTCTTCTATTGCACTGGATTTTGGCTGGGCTTCGATGTTTTTGGAACAATTCTATCTCCTCAAGGTGTCTTTGATACCCCTACTTATACTTTCTTTCCTATAGGCACTTCCTTATGAATCACTGGGATCTTCCAGTCATCGTGCCAATCCTGCATGGCCATTTCTACATATTCACCACTGATGCAGTATCAGAGTTGCAACCTTTCCTTGGCTACATCCCTACGCACTTGTATCCACATGGTGTGGCTCGTGGCTCTAAAATTTGCAATACCTTGTTATTTCTTGACAACCTCTAGAGTGATCCACCATATGTTTTCTATGCTTTCTTATATGTCGCTGAAGTACCATGCAAAGGTACCCGCGTTGCCACTTCTTCTCTTAGGGTCCGAAATGTTTCCCATTGAGGTATACCATGTTGCATGGAAATGACCTATTATATCGTAGAAGTAAGAATATGGTGGCTCCATCCACCCGATTAGTTCTATCAAAAGTATTAACCAAGAATAATGAAATTCTATCCCCAAGTCCTGCACGTCTTTGCATTCGTCGAGGAACAAATTCAATAGGTAAGGGGCCTAACTGAGCATGGTGCCATGGGCACACTATGTTGCAGCTACGACAAGCCCTACAAGGACTTCCTCCTTATGGAACTTTCTTAACAGTTTGTAGGCCATAATCTTTGTGGCCATTCTTATGGTTGCATCACTGATTCTTTTTATTATTATACCGCACGAGACCCTCTCTGTCACGTATGTTTTCTTCAT
Source organism: Picea mariana (assembly GCA_032191745.1). NCBI lineage: Eukaryota > Viridiplantae > Streptophyta > Pinopsida > Pinales > Pinaceae > Picea > Picea mariana. The sequence continues at coordinate 109,132 of JASDQU010240882.1, forward strand.
ATCCTCGGTAAGAGATTTCTCCTTTCTCTTGTCATCTAGGTACTGCATAAGACTCTTTCCCATGGATGGAAAACCTATGATGAATGAAATAAACTCAACATCAATTGAGATGGGTTCCTCCATCCATAAGAAGCATCCATGGAGGACCACCAGTAACTGCTTGACGTAGTTATTTACATCCTTCCTCCTACCAAAATGGGGAATTTCCACCAAGTTGAGGATTTATGTGTTGGCCAGGTCAACTTCCCATGGTTTTTGTTGCAGTATAGGGTCTCCAAAGGGTCCTATGCCTATTTTTTCCATGTACACTTGTTGCGCAAATTCAATGAATTTTCCAGCGTCGGCGACATCGTGGTCCGAATACTTCATCTTTTCCATGCAACCCAAAAGTGTTGGTGGGAACTGCCCTCCATCTGAGATGCATGATAGTACAAGTGCTACATCATGATTCTTGCACGGAACCATTCCATGGGTTGTTTTCTCTTTCTTCTGATCGATGCGTTAGAGGTCCCAACCTCCGCTTTCCTATGCTATGCTCCCGAATTCGGCTTCCTGGATATGTCTTCAACCAACCCTTCTTGTTGCTGTGTGGAACCTGATTTAGGTTGTGTTCTTTATTCCACAACCTATGTGTACTCACTGGCTTCGCCATTTTTTCTTTTAGTTTCTTTAGCCCTCACAGGTTGTTGTAACCATCAATTTTCTCATTTTCTCTTTTCTGACCATTGCTCCCTTTTCCAGTGTGCTGAACTTTTTAAGTGCATCATGTATGTCTGTTGTTATTCCTCCTTAGTGTGTAGTGTTTTTCTTTCTGTTACCCATTTGCTGCGTATGGACATTTTTCCTTTTGTCGTGCCGAGTCCACTTTTTCTACGCACAATATTTCCTAGTAAATTTTGTGTTTTCTTTCTTTTTTGTTTTTGTATTTATTTTTCCTTCTTTTTCTCCTTTTTATTTCTTTTTATCATTTTTCTATCCTAGCTTCGACTATATTACACTATGTACATGTTTTTTTACTACGCTATAACTTTTAAATGTTAGGAGATAGACTATCCCTGTACAGTTTCAGTCGACTACCATTGATCATTCCCTTGAGTTTTGTTCCTTCCAGATCCTTTAGCTGTACAGATCCCCCATCTGCGACAATATTTAGTTCATAGGGCCCTAGCCAATGCATTCTAAATTTACCAGGATGTTGAAAACATTTACTATCATAGAGCAAGACTAGATCTCCTTCCTTGAAACTCTTCCTCTTGATATGTCTATCATGCCAGGATTTGTCTCTCATTTTTTGTACTTCCTGATGAAATCCTATTAGAATCATATCCTCTTCCATCTCCATTAGTTGGTTTAACCTTTTTGTAATATACCAGATATAAAATGTATGCATAACTAAAATAAAATGCTAGTAATGGTAGAATAACAACAATATAACCAAAACATTCACAACAATAACACTGAAATGATATAAGAATAATAATAGAATTAGCACATTGAATCTGAAAGCAATGTTCACGGGCCTCTTCGAGGCGACAACCTCCAGTTGAGCAGATCTCTATTACAATAATATCCAAGCTAGGGTTCTCATACCCTTGACTCCTATTTATACTAAAAAGAAGCATCTAGAGGAAGATCCTTCTAGAAGCGAAAGTTTCTATTAGGTATTCTTACATTCGCTTTATTCTATTTTATTGAAAGGCCTTATTAATATTGAACTTTATTACATCCGAGTATATTGTTCTACCTATGTGCGATTTAGGACCCTAACAAGTTCACCCCCTTAAAAACAACCTTGTCCTCAAGGATTGAGATGGGAAATTTCTGCAGAATGGTAGCTGGTTCCCAAGTGGCATCTGCTGGAGTTGTATCTTTCCACTGTACTAGCACTTCCTTGATGGTTCTCTGACGTAGGTGACGCTCACGCTGGTCCAAAACTACTTCTGGCTGTAGCCAAATGGATCCTTCTTCAACTAACTCTGGAAGGTTGGTTTGAATTTGGCACTTAGCTCCAATCACCTTCTTTAAGCATGAAACATGAAAAATAGGATGTAGCTTCGAATTGCTGGGCAAAGATAACTGATAGGCGACTTCTCCCACATGCTTGAGTATGGTATAAGGACCATAAAATTTGGGCGCTAGCTTCTGATAATGCTCGGCCTTGAGGGAAGTTTTCTTGTAAGGTTGCAGTCGAAGAAACACCTGATCCCCTTCTGCAAATTGATGTTCATAGTGACATTGATCTGCTTGTTGCTTCATGCGATTCTGTGCCATGACCAAATTATCTTTGAGGGCATAGAGAATAGCCTCTCGAGCTATAAGTGTTAGGTCAACTACTTGGGCCTTCGAGGCACCCGGTAAGTATGAGAGAACTGAAGGTGGCTTCTATCCATATACCTCTTCAAAAGGAGTCATGAATGTAGCTATATGGTATGAAGTGTTGTACCACCATGCAACTAGGGCTAACCATTGAGCCCATTGATTTTTATTTTCCAAGGCAAAACAACTCAAATATGTTTCCAAACACTTGTTGACAACTTCTGTTTGGCCATCAGTCTGGGGATGATAAGTTGTGATGAGATGCAATTCGGTGCCTTGTATCTTGAACAGTTCTTGCCAAAAATTGCTTGTGAAAGTTGGGTCGCAATAAAAAACAATAGAGTGTGGCATGCCATGAAGCTTGAAGACCTGATCCATGAATATTTGAGCCACCGTGGATGCTGTAAATTGGTGTTGAAGGGCACAGAAATGAGCATGCTTGGAAAGGCGATCAACAACCACCATGATGACATATTTATTTCCCAATTTGGCTAAGCTAGTAATAAAATCGATAGAGATATCCTTCCAAATAGCAGGTGGAATCAGGAGTAGTTGTAGTGTGCCCGACGATTTGACTGTTTCTCCCTTGTTGCATTGACACACATCACATTTAGCTACAAAATTATGAATGTCATGTTTCATACCATCCCAGAAAAAGGAACGTTTGACCCTGTCATAGGTTTTGGTGAACCCAAAGTGCCCTACTGTGGGTGTAGCATGAAGCTTATAAAGTACCATGGATTTAAGCTTTGATTGTTTACTTAAATACAAATGATCTTTGTATCGAAGTTCCTCATGGAGCCAAGAGTACCCCAGGGAAGCTGGAGCCTTGGACTGCAATTGGTGGATCAACTGTGAACTTTTGGGATCTTGTAGCCATTCCTGGCGAATGGCTTGGAGCCAATCTGGTACAATGAATGAAAGAGAAAAAAGTGATCCTTCGTCTTCATATTTTCAAGAAAGTGCATCTGCAATCACATTGTCTTTTCCTTTCTTATAAATGATCTCATAATCATATCCAAAGAGTTTAGTCACCCATTTTTGTTTTTCTGGGGAGAAAATGCATTGTTCCAGAAAATACTTGAGGCTTTGATGGTCTGTCTTAATTTGGAAACTTTGCCCCAATAGATAAGGATGCCACAGATCCACGACATGCAAAATAGCCAACATTTCCTTTTCATAGATGGATTTGCCTAGATTTATTTCAGATAGTTGCTTGTTGGTAAAGGCCAAAGGTCAACCCTCTTGCATAAGGACAACACCAATTCCTTTCCCTAAGGCATCACATTCCAACACAAAGGTCTTTGTGAAATCAAGAAGGGCGAGGACTGGAGTGGTGCACATGGCCATCTTCAAGGTCTGAAAAGATTGAGCAGTGGCTGGAGTCCAAGTGAAAGAGTTCTTTTTGAGGAGAGCAGAGAGGTGATGCAATCTTCCCATAATTCTTAACAAACTTGTGATAATACCCTATTAAGCCTAGAAATCCATGCAAGCTCTTAAGAGTCTTTGGGTGAGGTCAGTCTTGCATAGCTTCAATCTTTTTAGGATCCCTTTTTTAGCATCTTTTCCATGTGATGGGAACTAATGATCTCAGGTGAACCGACGATGATGCCTTGGAACTTATATTGGTGGCCCTCCTGGTCGAATTGCATGGTTAAGTCTTTAAAATCCATGAGAATGGGACCTAAAGTTCTTAGCCAGTCTGCACCCAACACAATGTCACAACCTCCCATATCGATAACAAACACATGGGATTTCAGGTTGTAGTCACCAATTTGGAGACACACATTTTCACAATGCCCTCCACATTTCATGGAACCACCATTGGCAATCATGATTTGGAAATTATTGATGGCATGGATGTAGCAATGAGTTTCTTGGGCAATATGACGATGAATAAAATTATGGTTGCTTTCACTATCAACCAGAATGATGACCTTCCGATGCTTGATGTAACCGATTAGCTTGAAGGTTTGGGGAGCGAAGAAGCCAGTGAGAGCATTGAGGGAAATGACCGGTTCTACTTTGGGAGGATCCGAGGGAGGGGCTATGTCAATGGATTCAGGTGACTCAGACATAGAGGGAGTTTCTTCATATTATTCCAAAATCTCCATGGAGATGGCCATAAAAAGATTTTGTTATTTACACTTGTGTCCCGGGAAATATTTGTCATCATAGTTATAACAAAGGCCTTTGAGTTGGTGTTCAACCGTTTCAGCCCTGGTCAATTTTTGGATCTTTAGTGGAGCAGAGGGAGTAGTGGGATTTATTGGTTTAGGGTGAGGGATAAAGGAGGGTTTGTGGTTTTGAGCAGATACAACTTGTTTTTCTTCTTTAGCGCTTTTGGTAGCCTCCACCCAACTCTCAGGCCAAGCCATGAGGACATGGGCCCGAATTTCATCCTTGAGGCCGCTGATAAAACACTCTCGGAAAAAGGCATCAGGCATGCCCTCTATTCTAAAAGCCAGGCGCTCAAAGGCAACTATAAAGTCTTCGACTGTTGCTAATTGTTTCAGCGTTTTCAAATGGCCCAAATGGTTGGTGTTAGTGTCAAAGCATTCATAAAGCTCTGCCACAAAGTGTGTGCAAGCAATATACCCTTGACGATAAGTTTTTCTCCATTGCCACCATTTCCAACATTCTTGATCTAGATGGAGAATACCATACCGAAGTTTGGCCAAGTCATCTATAATTCCATATAAAGAGAAGTAATGTTCCATTTGGGTTACCCAACCAGTGGGGTCTGAGCCATCAAATTTGGTCACATCCACTCACGGAAGGTGTAGGTCACATTGAAAGTGATGGTTCTGCAAGGTATGGGAATGAGAGGAATGGTCACCTTCAGTATGTGGAGGTGAGGAAGAGGAAGGGTTATCTGTAGGGATATGCAGTTTGGTGCAGAGTGTCGAAAAGACTGATTCAAGCTGGGTGGTGAGGTCTTGTTTGATTTCCCCCATTGAGGACTGCATGGTTGTATTGATGGAGGCAACATTGGCACTACATTGTTTCACTTCTTATTGGGTCTCAATGAGACCAGATTACAAGGTGTTGAAGCAAGCTTCCAAGTCTTGGATATGAGTATGGGCCATGAGGATGAGGAAACTGAAAAGGGGCGGGCAGGGTAAACAATTTTTCCCAAAAAAATGATATGGATGAATGTGATAAGGGTGAAGAGATGAATCCAATGGA
>JASDQU010240883.1:0-11499 GCA_032191745.1 Picea mariana
AACTCAAACCAATACAGAAAGTCCTCCCCAAGAGATGCACCACTCTTCTTCTCCTCTCTCAAACTGGTAATTGCAGCTTGCCTCATAAGATAATGAGCAAGTGAGTTGTGTGTTTGAAGTGAGGCGCTAGCCTCTTATTTATACAAGACTAGCACGTGTGAAAGGTCACAACTGGCAGGGCCGACCTCTCACTCTAGGTGGGTAAACCCACCTTTAATTAATTCTGGGTCTTCCATAATAACTATTGGGGCCGACTTCTTATTCTTCCCTTTGTAATTGTCCGATGACCAATCCGCAAAAGGGGATTTGGTCCTTATACAATTACCGACATGATTAATCCACAATGGGGATTAATTCAATAACAACAACAATAATAATGACATGATTAATCTGCAATGGGGATTTAATCTAATAATAATAATAATAATGCTCTTCGTAGTTGCATTATTTCAACAACTATATGAATTCTCTCCAATATCAATAACAACAGCAAAAGCTGTTTGGCCATCAATAATATAGAAGTAACCATCAAATGATGTTGTAGCAAGAGTCATCCCTTTCCGATTTTCTCCACGCTTACTCAGGTCAACACATTAATTTGGGAACATAGAGCTCTTTCAAGAAGCATGTGATGACACTTCACTTTGGGAAAGAGAGTTTTCAGTTCTCTACAAGCTGACTGGCAAAAGGTGATCTTTTGTGTTGAAAATATACCTATCTGGATGGGGCATATCACTATCATCAAAAAGCAAGTAAAGGTTCTTGAGAGTCTTGCCCAAAAATAAAGTCTCCATTTTATCTCTTCTTAAAGGAGGCATCACTGTCACGTAAGCGAAAGAAATATAGCCTCTAGAATCAACCTTAGTATAAAAGTCAAAATCCTGAAAGATTTGCCAACCCCATTCATTTGTTGCATTTCCTCTAGTTGCTCCCAAGTCAGAGTGCCTGGTAGGAAACACACCAAATGGTCCATTTTGGGATAGAAATGTCCATTAGCCCCATTGGGTAGTTCTCCCAGAAATACCAATCCTTTGGGAATGGAATTCTGAACCAATTGATGCTTAACACCCTTCAATGCTTCATCATACATATCACGTAGGTAAGAGACATTCAAGACCTCATGACCACCCATAGTAGCTATCTCCACGAGATCCCAATCTGATATTTTCTCCACTAAACTGTCCAGATTGTGGACTGATGTAAATTGGTACTAATCCTTCCACCTTTGGGAGAGTCTTAAAGTGTTCTTTAAATCAGCTATAGAAAACATCATGCCTTTGCCAATCATAAATCTTATACAACCCAAAAAGATGAACTTGCATGTATTTTATCAGAGAGCACAAAAAATTGGGTCAAATTATCAAGTAATGACCCATATCACTCCCATTTCTGTCATTGGGTATTCAACAGAAACACCTGGTGGGGGATAATGTCATTGACATCCAGAGTTCGGTGGGGGATAATGTCATTGACATCCAGAGTTCTGCATCTGGGTATCATGATTCCAATTGTATGTCTCCTGCAAAGGCGATGGATATAATAGGGGGATGAAGGAATGTATACCACTTTGTTTGTTCCAGCTATTGAGTTAGTGTTTTCTGGTCAAAGATTATGTGAAAGAATTTTGGTACTGCAACTAATCTGACAGTGTTCCTACTCGATTTCAATGTCAATCACTGCCCGAGCTTCGTATAGAGGTTCCAAACATTTAAGGAGCTAGGACCAGATTCAGAGTCCAAGAATCACATAGTATAATAGTGTTATTGACAGAAACATAATCATGCCAAATATCACCGTTGTGATGAGAATATCAGGATGCATATTGTACTCCCTTGCAAATACCAATGGAACAATTCCTTGAGGAAGCGCAGCCTGCACAAATGCAATATGAAAAATGCGGCCTCGAAGATCAGATGCAATCGAATCAACTGCCATAACTGTTGGTCCAATAAAAAAACGAAGAACCATTCCAAAGATTGCATTTGATTTCCCACATGCCATAAGTCTAGGTTGAAAAGCCATGAATAAACCTAGACTAAACATAGCCATCCCAAGGCCTGCATCTGATAAAATCGTTATAGAACCTTCAAGAATCTGAGGCATGTCAAAAGGCCACCTGTAAGAAGTCAGAGCCTAGATAATTCCAATGACACTTGCATAGGTGTTTGGATTTCGAACAAGTTTATGCCAGACCATGTTGAGGATTAGGTTGATCATAGCAACTGCTGGTGGTGATTCATTTCATTCTCCAACAGCTTTGCCCAGTATCCTTGGTGTAAGAGCTGATGTAGATCTTGAAGTGAAATTAGAGAGCCTTGGACCGTCTTCATCCCCAGATCTTGAATTTGCCATCATAATACCTTTGTTTTCAAAACTTAAGTCCTCTTCCTGGGGTCTTCCTCAACCTCACGCCTCACTTTGAGGAGTATATGCCCAAATTCTATGGGTAATGGAAATCTCAGACTTGATATATCCTCCAAACAAAGGGAAATGTATAATTCAATTTTATCCTCAATGCATACACCCAAAAAAAATTCCTTTCATCAATATGCCCGATCGTCCCTTTCATAAATGTGATGATGAACGATGAACCACTGAACATTCTGCGAACCATGGAATGCGTCTATTATACAACTGGAACCCGACTGGAAAAAAACATAATCATAAAAGATCCCTCACTGGCGAGATTGTAGTGACAGATCTTCAATCCCACTGTTTAAACACAGAAAAATTCGACACCTGCTCTCCTTTGTCCATGCGTGTCCACAATTTGCACTAGAATGAGGTGTCTAGTTGTTGGTATCGACACCTGTACACTGGGGTTTAACTGCGTTTATATATATATATATATATTTTAAACCTTTGGGAAATATCCCACATTCATAGTGCAGAAAGAGTCTTCAATTTTTATATTTTCTGATGATCTCAAATTTGTACGACCCATAGAGCACACTTAGGTCCCTTGTGGGCTTGGCGCCTGTAAATAAACTTGTATGTGTTTCCTGCTGACTCTTGGTTTGTGTGTTAATATAGATACTCGTGCTTGATTTGATATCGACCCTGAGACAATATAATTTTGGGAAAATATTTTTCAAACGATTTTATTTTTTCCAAAAAATAATGGCCATGTCTCTATAATAAGCTCAAGAGCCTATATTTCTTCATAATAAGAAAAATGCCAAGAAAAATAGGCCCCAAGAACTTACAAGGCTTCGAAATTAAAAATAACCAAGGCTTAAGAATCTATTTGGATCCAATATGAAAAATGCCCAATTTTGTTTCAGTAAGCAAATCATATCATAAAGAAGCTTTGTACCTGAGCTATAATCTTTCTTAAACTACATTCATTGATGAAGGATTTTGCTAAAATAGATCTAGGAACACAACATGTAGCCACCATTTATTCTGCGACATCTTTGGAGAGGTGCTGATATCCTTTTGTCAACTTTGCATTTTCACTATGCGCCATGAGCAATCCGCTTTATGCCTGAAATAGATATAAGTCAGAATACTGATTTCCTATAATTTATAGGGTCCTAACATGTTATAGTAGGAGGCATGAGAGATTTTTGTCTTGAGAATCATTGTAATAGAGCTCTACTTTGTTGGATATTGTCCCCTTGAAGAGGCAAGCGAACATTGCTTTCTTTGAATAAATATATTATTTCTGGTATTGCTCTTATCAATATTTTGTTGTTCCATTTATATATACTAAATATTCACGTTTGAATATTATATTACATCGAGTAACTTACAAGTGGTATCAGAACACTTTCCTTGGCAGGAATTGTGGGTAATTGTTTTTCCAGGGTAGAGACGTGTACTACCGACGTCTTTAAAGCACATAGATATTCCGTTTAGTGGGTAAAATTGCAGTGTGGACGACTACATGTAGGAGATATAGAAAGTTTCACAAGGTTTCCTAGAAACCAAAGTTTCTCCCTTGTTGGAAACCTCTATAACCCCTATTGGTACCTCTCGAGTAGTACTGCATCAGACAAAATTTGTACACAACCATCACTCTCACGTACTGACATGTATATCGGGAGTCCCCTAAGTCTCCTGAAACCATCCCTAGATCAGTCGATCAACCACTTGACTACTATAGTTCCGTCGAGAACAACACTCAGGAAGATACTCTCTAGTACCTGGGTAATTGGGAAGTACGACTAAGGGTATGGTTGAACATCTTTAATTGGTGCCTGAGATATTGGGCTGAGTATTATTGTTCGACCCCGAACTTATATTAGAGAGTTATAGCACAGGGAAAACCCTTATCCATAGGCACCCTTCAAACCCTAACCTGAGGGAACATACCCGACCAAGAACAAAAGGTATATTTTGGCTGCACAACCTTGCCTCCTACATTCTTGTTGCAAAATTACTACACATTTTTGTCTGTTGAGAATTTAGGAATTTTGACACTGTAGTATTATTTCGATTGGAGTATAACTCCGCAGGATTTAAACAAATAGTCTGGGTCCTGCCAACAACATTATTTGAGCCCTATCCCATTGTATTCATGTCTTCTCCCTAATCAGAGTGGTATCTATCATTTTTAACCCTTTTTTTCTAGTGGACCCGACCCCTTCCTGACACCCTTATTTGACACCTATCCCATTATCTTCCTCTCTTTGCACTGATCATCGTGGTACCATTCCCCAGTAGCCCCTTTTCTGTGTAGACCTACCTGCCCCCTTTCCCCTCTTAATGGCCCACATCCACATCCAAGTCTGGAAACAACACCTCACTACCCTAGACAAAGTTAATGAACAAACCAAAACTAATATCTCTTCCCTTAATTCCAATATTTCTAGCATAACTTCTTGTTTTTCTCCACTACAATCACTTCCCAAATTAGTAACCCACCTAACAACGATATTTCAACAATCCCAAGAAGCAATGAACAACTTTACCATATTGTTTAAGCAAGCCCATGATCCCTTCTCTTTTGCACCACCTTATAACCCTGAAGGCATTGAATCCTCCAATTCCAAACCCTTTTCTTCCAACCACTCTCAACAGGACCTGCGTCTTCCTAGAGTGGAGGTGAACAAATTTGATGGTTCGGATCCCACATGCCGGGTCACTCAAATGGAACACTATTTCTCTTTGCGCGACATTACTGATGAGATGGAAAAACTCTGGTATGGTGTTCTCCATCTAGATATTGAACGATGAAAATGATGGCAATGGAGAATAAATGCCTGCTAAGGCTATGCGGCTTGGACACAATTTATTGCAAAGATTTACGAAGTCTTTGACACCAACACCCACCATTTAGGTTGTTTGACCAAATTAAAACAATCGGGAACAATGGAAGAATTTATAGATGAATTCGAGTGCTTGGATTTATGCACGAAGGGTATTTCAGATGCATGTTTTTTAGAATCCTTTATCAATGGCCTCAAGGATGAGATATGTTCCCATGTCCCAATGGATCATCCTTAGACTTGGATGGAAGGTGCTAAAATATCTAAGGAATCACAACAAGTTGTCTCTTCTCAAACCTAAAAACCTTCCTTTATTCCCTACCCTACACCCTCCACTCCCACCCCTCCTCCCACTGCACTCAAGATCCAAAAATTGACTTGGGAAGAAATGTTTGAACACTAACTCAAAGGCCTTCGCTATAATTGTGATGAGAAATATTTTTTGGGGCACAAGTGTAAGGAAAATAATATTTTTATGGCCATCTCTGAGGATGTTTCTGAAGAAGAGGTAGAGGCTCCCCCTATGGAAAAGTTACCAAATACAACTAATGTTACTCCACCCTCTAACCCCTTAGAATTCGAACTGATCATTTCATTGTATGCCCTCACTAGCTTCTCTCTTCTCCCCAAACTCTCAAGCTAATTGGAGACATTAAACATCAGAAGGTCATCATCCTAATTGACAGTGGCATCACTCATAATTTTATTCATCATCACATTGCTCAAGAAACCAATTGTTATATATGTGCAGTCAACAAATTTCAAATCATGATTTCCAATGGATATTCCATGAAATGTGGAGGGAGTTGTGAAAATGTGCGCCTCCAAATTGGTTAGTACAACCTGAAATCTCATATGTTTGTTATTGACATGGGTGGTTGTGACATTGTTCTTGGTTTGGAATGGTTACGCATTCTTGGCCCCATCCTCATGGATTTAATGAATTAACCATGCAATTCCAATAGGAGGGTTAATAGTATAAATTCCAAGGCATCACAATAGGCTCCACTGAGATCATCAGTTCCCATCAAATGGAAAAGCTCCTCAAAAAAGGTCATTTTAGCATTATTTCCCAACTCCATTATATTCAAGAAATAAAGACACCCTCTGTGCATATTGACCTCCAATATATCCTCTCCAAACACCAAGCAGTTTTTTCCACTTCCCATGGACTTCCTCCTTCTCGTGGTGTTCATGATCATTCCATTCCTCTCATTCTGGGTAGTCTTCCTCCCAATGTTCTCTCTTATCTTCATCTACAAAAGAATGAAATTGAGAAAATTGTTCAAGAATTGCTCAAAGCGGGTGTTGTAAATCCTAATATCAGTTGTTATATAGTTATTTTCCACGTGATGAATTGATGGGAATCATCTAGAGGTTAGCAGTCAGAAACATTGAATTATACCACTTTTCCTCTGAGTTTACAATACCTTTTTTCCTGGTCGCTAGTTTTCCTTTTACAACCTCTGACCAGAATTGTTGGTCACTCCCTATCCTTTTACAAGGTGCAATTTGTTGCTTCCTCCAAGAATGTAGGGCGCTATCGGGTTTGTTACTCTCTATTTAGGATTAGTTTCCAAGAGATGAGATTAAACCTCAAATTCTTGGTTCGACCTCAAGAAGTTGGTTATCTTGGGTATCTAGATCCTATCTAGATTAACCTTTGATCTTATCTTTATTATCCTATATATTGAGGTCCTCTCATGGGAAAAGGGGGAGAGAAAGGACAAAGTAAACTTATACCAATGGCTTGATTACATAGCTTGGGCAAGGAACTTGGGAAAGAACTGCACCGACTTCCTTGATTGTATGTTGTAAACCATTTGTCCATTAATAGAAGATGTACAAGATTTTCCTCCTTACTTAATTGTATGCAATTGATATAATCTTTGTAAGGAATCAATATTCTTATGTTATGTTAATGTATATATTATCCATTTAAAAATGACTCATTTGATCTTGTGAAAGGTTTCTTTGTGTCTCTATGTGTGAAAATCTATGTTGGAAAGAGAAAACGACATCTTGGAGAGAGCTAACAACTAAGAAGCATGTAGGGACAACTGTTAGATAACTGGGTAAATCTTTTATTCCATCAACTTGTAGTTTATTTTTGTATATGATTTAGATCTCAGAAAATTTGTTGCTTTCATCTATATTCTGTTTTAGATCTAGTAAGAGCCTAAGGGTGGCAACTCTTGCAGGTTTAATTTACCCTACAACAGACGAGTGACTCCGCTAGGGAAGTCATTGCTGTTTAGTCAGTTTCTTCCTCAACTTTTGAATTCATATTCTCAATATATTTTCCTGTTTTAAGCTTTGATTTTTATTTTCATCATGTCCGTAAGTATTTTCCCAGTCTATTTGAAAGTCTTCAGACCCATATTTGATAGATCTGTCTTAGATCTATTAGTTTTCACACATGCATGATTTCGTTCAGAGGTTATCTGTTCCCACAAAGAGACCAAACCCTTTTGGTCGCTAGTTGCTCCATTGCAGGGAGTGACCATACCAAGAATTACACTACTATGTGTGACCCATTCTTTGTGGTCACCCTCTAGTCTTCTACAAGGAGCAACCAATGCTTTTTGGTCACCTTGTGTTCATTAATAGGGTGAGACCATGCTCTAAAATCCATTTTTTGAACAAGCATGCTTAAAAAAAATCCCATATATGTGTCTGTCCTTTCTTCCACCCCTCCAAATATCTATCAGATCTTTCCCAACAGTCATTGCTCTAATATTTTTCAAGATAATTTGAAAATTTTTCCTTTGTGTGTCATTTGTTCATCTAATTAAAAACATTTTTTGTTTTTGTGGGTACAGTTTAGATCATCTAATATTATTCCCCCTCACTTTTAGTTTTGATGGTACTTTTGTGAAGAGAGTTCATTTGTTTTTAAAAATATTTTGGGTTTTCCTTTAGATTTTCTTCCATTGTTTAAATGAAACCAACTCTCGAGATTTACATCTCATCTTAGAGTGCAATCATTTTTCAAGTAATTTGAAAACTTTTGTTTTCCATTGAAAGCTTGAGTTTTCTTCATTGAAGGCATCTTTGTGGTTGGATATTTTATTGCTTGGGTGCTTCTTTTATCCACCTTCATTCGCTTTTGATTTCTTTGCAAAGTGGCATTGAATACTTCATTTCGATTAAAAACAAAAGAAAAAAAGTGTCTCTTTTGGGTTTTCGTGTGATTTGGAAAGAAGAATTTTTTTTTTTTACATCTTACTTTCATGGTTGGGGTGTCTTGGTACATAGTTGAAAGAACTTGTTTTTTTTCAGGATTTCGTTAACATTAAATTGATAGTTTGGAATTTCAAATTTTTTTCATTTGATAAAGAGAAGTGAAAGTTGCATGTTTTTGGTCATTTATTTCCAGTAAGAAGAAAAATATCTCTTCACCTTCCTTCAGATAGAATTCATTGAAAGAAAAATATTTGCATCCCATTCTTTTTACATGATTTTGGAGTTGATTCATCACATCATTAGTTTCACCTTTGTACACCCTTCTAAGTAAAAATAGCTATTAAAATCAACTAACACGCTAATAAAACTAACTATACATTTTTGTTTTTAGTACACCAACATTAGCTTAGAGCTAGAGTCTTTGGACTAGGAAAAGTGAGTAAATTGTCCAAGACTATAGAATACTAAAGAGGAACAAAATCCAACTATCGTATAGGCATAGCCGAGAACCCCCTTTAACACAGGGGATAAACATGCAGTCGAGTGTGGAAGAGAAACAAAGATTACCCCTCCAAAGCTTGACCAATCGTAGTGGAAATAATGTATATTGGGGGTTTTTCTTGAGTGTTACCGGTTCATTTGGTCTCGATGCTTTGTGAATATCAAATCCATTCGAGGTCCTTAGGAGTATTACAGGTCCACTTTTCTTCAGTCCTCTGGAAGAGTTTCATACTTTGTTATCCTGTCCATACGTTCGGTCCCAACTATCGATTGTACCCTCTCGGAGGCCAACTGCGAGTTGGTAACCCTAGTAACCTTTCCTAGGTATCTACAGAGGTGAATGTGGAGGGATTACCACAATACTTGGTGCAAATGTCAATCACACTCTCAATACCCTTGGAGGGTGATCCCACGAAGTGAGGGTTTCTTGCAATGAGAAGAGTTATTACGTGGAGGTCGTTGTGACTGCTTCTCATATCTTCACTGACAACTTGACATACCGTATTCAGAAGATCCTTCTATCTATTGTTGCTTGGTTGATTACCTGTATATTTTTTCTTAGAGGTTTGTTCTTTTGACATCCATAGTTGGCCTCAAGGATTGTTATTTCTATTCTAATTTCACTGTGGACAACCAAGGTCTTTGAAGATCTCAAAGAATGTAAGGGTTTGATCCCGAAGAACATGATCTTCCACAAAACGCTTCTAATGAAGAGTTTTCTCTTTCAATCTAGAGAATATCTCTCCCAATTGACCAGCCTGATGAAGGAGTGGGAGAAACCGTGAAAGAAGGTTTTCCCTCTTCCACAAATCCACCTTTAACTGACCCTTTGGTCAACCACTCATTGAGTTTCTGGTGCAGACCTCCTGCCCTCAGGCCAAGATCCACACAGGATTTTCTATAAACCACGACAAGGGTTGACTGAAATCCTTGTTTAAGCCCGCAAAGGATTTCGGGTCTCCCAAGTTGGGCACTTTGAATACAATGCCACATCCCTTGGCAATAGCCGAAACGTGAAATTGTGAATGGGATGAAGGTGTAAGCCCCCTCTTCAGACCCTTTTCCAATATGACCATAGCCAAGCCTTAACGCAAGCACCTTTTGCAACTCGTGACTTCGTGAGTTGGAGAGCCAAACTCTTGTGCTCTTCCCTTGTGAATCCTCGAAACGCGATATGTCAACGAAAGTTGACTCCACCCAAAGCGATGGGTGCATGCCACCTATCACCTCTGTTTACTCCACTTACTGAGTGGGTCCTTGCCACCTGTTCGCATGAGTCTTTGAATTTCACAACTTGAGAGAACAACGAACAACCGTTCCTCTCCCTCTACAAATCCCTGACTCCAAAATCATGCCTTCGATGAGATCGACGACTGTGTGCCTCCCTCGATCCAATGACCCTCGTTGTATTGGGATTTTTCCAATCGAAAATCCACAACACTCGACCCAAACCACTGGTCACTCCATTCCCTGAACTCCGATGCGCAAATTCACATATGAGGTCAACGACCCTCGTTGATCCGAATCTGATGGTCACTATCCTTCCTGAGCTTAAGAGTGTTGAAAGACACTCAGTCTTAATCCTTCCACTGTTCCACAAGATCCAATGGCTCACAGAACTTTGGCACTTCCTCTTGAAGTGATTCCACCGTCCGATTCAACTTCTCAAGGACTTCTGGCCAAATGACTTGGCATCCTCCCTCCTGAACTTGACTTCTGTGAAATGATTTTGACCTCCGCCTCCCTTTGAACACTTCAGAGGTTCGATCCCTTCTAATCTTTAGCGTGCAAACTCAAGGCTTCCAAAAGGGTCCTTGCACACACTCCTTGCGATGATTTTCAAATAACCACTGGTTATTTGGGTCTTCGACTCTATGCACCTCTTCCAACAACAATATCTCAATCTCCCTCTTGAGTTGGTAAAATCCTAGATCTCACCTAGCCTGCGCACACCTTGCACGACTCTGAGCTAACCTTGCACTTCAGCCTATAAAACACGATTTGAATCTCCTCTGAGAGTTATGAGATGAAACTCATAGCATGGTCGACGCAATCCTTGCGGACCCTCCACTGCACTCTTTGCAGGAGTTCTCAGAAAGAGAAACAACTAAAACTCATTCTCCCCTTATCCAAAATTCAAACATTCAACATAGAATTCTAGAGCATACACACACAAATTTCATTGAAATAAAATGCACACAGAGAATATAAACTAGCCTGCAACATACCATTCAACAGGTGGTTCCAACAACCATAACAAACACAAATATCCCAAGCTCCTGTTCACGACCTCTGTCTATCCATTCGTCTGTGGATGATATGCTGAGCTAAAAGACAAGTTTGTCCTCAGATTCTTCCATAAGGTCCTCCAGAAATGTCCTACGAACTTGGTAACTCGATCAGAAACGATACTCCTTGTTGGCACAGGGGCAGACCCATGGTTCAACGCTCAAGAGCACACCAACAAAATCCTAACTACCGGCCCTTTCAGCAACACCTGCGAAGCAGATGAAGTCTCACTCGAGGTAGAGGCAGGGGTGGTTGCAGGACTCAGATGTCTGCAACCCTAGCTGGGACACTGATCTGTGATTATATCTTT